>CAUYQV010181028.1:0-14524 GCA_963574575.1 Galagoides demidoff
TTTTTGGTTGCAGTCATCATTGTTGTTTGGCGGGCCCAGGCTGGGGATTTGAACCCGCCACCTTAGGTGTATGTGGCTGGCGCCTTAGCCGATTGAGCCACAGGCCCCGAGCCTGTCTGAGGTATTAAACTAAGCTTTTCATACTGTCCTATGAAAATATAGAAAAATATCTAAAGAACTGAATATATAGTTGATGTTCTGTACAGTTATTATCAACTCTTCGAAAACCCTAGCAGCCAAATGACATCAATTTGCATACCTCCACCAATATTTTACCTTCTTGGTGATAAGAATGTAATGCAGGGTAGCAGTGAAAGGGCAACATCTTCTACCTCAGAACAAAAGTGCGACCTGGCATGGGCTGGAATAACATCTAATACTAAGTCATTAAATGGGCACTACTGTCTCCCTGTCAAGGGATCTTAGGTAGTTTTCCTTTGAAGTAGAGACTGAGCGAGAGGATTCTTGTAGAAGTTATTTATTAAAAGATGGCTCCAACTGAGTGAGAAAAGCAAGTTAAGGAAGTAGGGCAGGAGAAGAAATGTAAACAAGGATGTGGTCCTATTTAAAGACTGGCTTTAATTTACCTTGAGTCAAAAGAGCCAGCCTGTGGGCTTCTTTTGCTTGTGGGCTTTGCCTCAGAGGGCAAAGGCTATAAGCTCTCAGGTATGGCAGCTCCCTGCAGGAGGAGGGCAATCCTTTGAAGAAGAAGGTATTTATGGATCATTAGCCCATGGTCTCAAAAGTAGAGCGGGAATAAAGGGAATTTTGGAAATGCATTAACCACCTCCATCATAAAGATTCGTTGTTGTTTATAATAATAATTGAGGCACTGCAAATGTTTAAGAGTTCTTTTAATTTTAATGGTATTGCAAGGAATTTTTCAAGGAAAGCCTGATTGATAGCCACTCTGATAACATTCAAATTCATTGACAATTAGTGTTTCTTAAATTATATGTAATTTTTTTAATGAATTAATTGACATATAACTACAACCAGGAATGATTTATAGATAATATTCTGTTATCAAGAATTTCTCTTTCTTATAAAGAGGTAAACCTTTTTATGTTTTAAAAACAAAACCAAAGGAGATTATTATTTCTGTTTTGTTGACCACTCCTCCTTAGCTGCTAAGAAACAGAAATGTACAGAGGCTTAACAAAGTCTATGTCTCCTAGAAACAGCAAGCAAACAATTATTGGAGTCATATGATCAAATCACACAGGTAATATGGCAAATGCATATTTTAGATATCTATTCTATGAAAGTAGTAAATAAGTCAATAGAATGGTATATTTTCAATGTAAAAAATTCAAACAAGCAATTTACGTAAAAAGATACCACACACATTTGCCAAAGCGGGCATTTGTATAAATAGTTAGTGGCAAATAATACTGATTACTTGTTTATTCACAATGAAAATTAGATCTTTAGCTCTTTGCTTTTACTTATTCTTAAGGCAAAACAAAGCAAACAATTATACTAGTAATTAGAATATGTGTATGAGGTGAAATTTCATAAAGTTCTTTCCATTAAAAGGCAGCTGCAGAAACTAGAGTATCCAATACTTGTTTTAAGAAAAAAAGCCATAAAGCTTTTAAAAGCATGAAGAAGTGCCAAGATGTTCATTTAGGTGATTTGTAATAGAAGTCTCCTTCTTTGCTTTTAGCATAAATGCCCTCACATCATCATCAATATTATATAATATTTATTTGTAATACTTTGCAGCATTTTTAGGTAAGCGTTAAAGGCCCTAAGGATCTGCTATGATTAATAACAAAGGGAAAACGAGTCTTGGTATTTTTCGCTTTCCCCCTCCCTTTTCTCTTCTTCTAGGTTGGAAAGGAACATCTGAAAATACTTGGTTATCCTGGAGAAAATAGACAAAATCAGATAACGCTAATAAAGTTCACAGCTTCTCAAAACAGATCTGAGTATTGATACCTATTCAAGTTTTTGGAGTTATCCAGCAATGTATAAGATACTGGGGAGAAAAGTTGTTGTTGTCCTCTTCCCTCAGTATCTAAATCGTTTCTATTTTCTTAGGATTTGGTTTGGCTGCAACCTCTTGTCTCTTACCTCTTCTCCCCTCTGGGGGGGGAAAACTGCTTAAGACAAAAGTATTTCTGTGTCCTGTGTGAGTTTAGATATTGATGAACTTGATGTAAGTGATTCAGGCTTCCTCTGTCTTTTCTCTTTCCTATGAATTGACGCTATTTCCAAAGTTACTTTATGTTCCAAGACGGTTATTCCAGCTCTAGCTATCATTCCCAAAGGCCAGTCAATCAAAAAGCATAAAGAATGGCATATCTTTTTTTTAAAAAAGACACTTAAAAATTACCCTCAGAAAAGTTGTCAATCCTTAGTCTCCTGGCCTAGCTGAAAGAGAGGTTGAGGAGTAAAAGTGTTCATTTAAGTCATTATTCTATAAGCATGTGCTCAGCTAAAATTTCAGCCATGTTATTATGAGGAAAATGGGAGGATTTTACAGAACAGCCAGCAGTCTCTTTACATGTTCCAAGTCTGCTCTGTGTCCCCTATTGCCCCTATTGTTCAGGCCTCCGGGGGACTTGTGCTGTGGTCATGCAAATCAGAGCCCTCCCTCCAAACCAACTTCCTTAACTGTGCCTCTTTCTCCAGTTCAGATGCCAATGAGTAAATAGAGCTACTCCTGCTGCACTGTCAGTTGCACCAAAAATCTAGTTAGAAGATCAGTGAGTTTCTAATCTATGTTTAGATGCTCAGATATGCAAAATCATCTGAGGGAGAATTTAGTGTTTGAAATTTTTATCTTGTCTACTCACTTACCATCCCAGGTGGTTAGTTTTCTAAAGGGAATATAATTTATAAAATAGCATTACTGCAAATTCTCCAGACACCACACTTCCTCCTCAACATCAACCCTATTTCATCCACCACAGTTAATCATATGGACCTATTTTTGGTGGTTTAAGCAATACAAAGATACATTGGAATGTATCTTAAAAGATTTTAAATATTGAATTAATTGTCAACTGTTCTGCCTGATTAAACAGAAAATAGAGAAAGAAAACCTAAAATGAATACTATCTTATCTGATGTTGAACTACACTTGCCTTCCTTATTTATTAATAATTTGGTTCACTAAAATTTTATTTAGGACATTTGTATATATTGTCAGAAGTGAGACAGTCCTTTCTTTTTTTTTCTTTTGTTTTTCATTTCATTGCTTTATATATCGCTTCATAAATTGCTTGCAGCCAAGATTATACTAGTCTTAGAAACTCAATATGAACTTTTCCTCTTTTTTAATTTTATAGAACAACCTGGGTGCAACAGAGATTGTCATTCTCTTGAATCTTTGCGAAAACTCCCTATAAATTATTCCCCACCTGGGGCATTAACATGAAGAGATGTCTTTATCATTTCAACAGTTTCATTTTACCTGTTTCTTTTTGTTTCAACTTTTTAATTTTATCCAGAAAGGTAATACAATTCCTCTGAGTTTTTACATTTATGAGAACAAAAGTGTACATAATACTATCTTATTTATAAATGTGTCAGGTTTTGGAAACATGGACTCATTATAAGGAGAAAAATAAGAGTGTGTTTCTAAAAAATAAGAGTGTGTTTCTAATACATATCATATAGATCTCCTGATGGATTTCAAAACCTCATTAGAATAGCTAAAGTTTTAATACTAATAGAAAAACATGTAAGGAAATAAAGATGAAGTGAACTTTATCATAAACACAAATGCATAGTTTATAAAGAAACTACACTGATGGATTTGACAGAATTGAAGTTAAGCCAAAATTATCAAGTATTTGACAAACTGAGAAAATATTTTTAATAATTTGAAATGAGTAAGTATATAGAGTATACAAGGTATACAAAAGCTTAAGGGAAAAGCTGAGAATTACAAGATAAAAATTAATTAAATTAGGCAACTTATTAAAAGGTAAATCTGAATTAGCAAGTATATGAAGAGATGACTAACTCTTGATTCTCAATGAATGGGCAAAAGTTAGAGGTGAGTCAACTATTAATGAGACATAGGAAGATAGGTAGAATGTGTACTGCTGATAGGAGTGTACACTGGTACGGCCATTTTAGACAGCAATCTGGGTGTATTTAGCAGTGATGAATATGATCCAGTAACCTCTTCCAGGGATGCATCCCAGAGAAACTTGAGCCCAGGTTCATAAGAGGACACACACAAAGATGTTCATTGTAACAGCAGGTTAGTGACAATGGGATGTCACATCACTGCGGGAATGGGTAAGGAAATCGTGGTGGATTCATACAGTAAAATTCTATCCTTCATTCAAGAGCAACAAATTTGCATTACATATAGCAGCATGGGTGATTGTTTGAATAAATGTTAATAGAAGGAAATGTTAATAGGAGGAGGGTTAATAGGGGGACCACACCTATGGAGCATATTGCAAGTACAAGTTGGATCTATCAGGTGTAGAACACAAATGTCTTAACACTGTACTTGGGTAAATGAGGTGAAGGCTATGTTAATTAGTAGGATGTAAGGACTCCAATGTGTACGAATAATCAACACATTGAATCCCATAATGGCATAAATGTGTGCAGTATCTATGTACAAATCACTTAATAAAAAAAAAATGTTGATCAAAAAAAGGTTAACATTAGATTAAACATTTAAATTTAAAAACTGAAATGAATTAAAAATCTTAAATTATAAACAAAATGAAGGACATAGCATGATACCATTTATATAAACTAAAAATGATGTACATATAAAATATGCAGTATATACATCTCAAAGATCCAAAAATGCCTATCTGGAACAGAATGCTGCCTATAGTGAGAAGGCCACTAAGTAGAGTTAAAATGAATGGCAAAGTAATAAAAAGAAAATAAAAGATTCTTTTGCGTGAACAATTGAGGTACCTGCTATGCTGTAGGGGGTCTCCTTAACATAACACCCTGCATTGAAGATTGAAAATATATAAATTATACAAATATAATGCTTGCACTCTGTAACAGAAATAGGAAAAATGTTACACATGAACCCAAATATATACACGTACTCTCCCGCTTCTTTACTGACGGTCCCAGAACATGTCAGGATAGCATCATTTTCTTAAGGAGGCTTATGCCATTGCCCTCTTATCTTCAGTGATCTCTACCTATCTAATGACACTCTTCAAGACACAAAGTTCTACTTCCTCATAAAACCTTTAAACATCTTTCCATTCTTCTAACTGTTTTTCTAAAAACTAATTGCTTTTAAAAGCCATATTACAATATTGGAGACTTAAAAATTTACAGCCCTCTTTTGCTCTGTATTATGTCTTGCCCAGGGTTACCTCCATTAAATGTTAACTTCTTAGGGATCACGGAGACTTCATTGATGTTCTCTGTTGTGCCTAGAATAGTGTTACATACATAGAATCTCCACAAACATTTCAATTAAGAGATTTTCATTTGGGATTTGGAATTGTGGTATAAGAAGTATGGATAGGCTGGACAATAACTGAGGTTGAAAACTACTATCTTTTTACACCTGGAAATTAGTTTTAAAAGTGGAGAACAGAAATGGAATTATTACTATCACACCACAAATAGAGTAGCTCTCCAATCAAAGAAAGGGATAAATTTTGTTTTAGTCTCCTCTCTTTTAAAGAGCCCCTTTCCTTTTCTTGGGGTCATTTTTCCCTCAACAAATCTTCACATTTGATAGCCCACCTATGTCTGCTTTCTGATTATGATGAGCAGACCATGATGAACTATCACTATTTTTTCCCCCTGAATTCTTAAAAAAATTTGGTTTTGCTTCAATCTAAGACATAAAACCAGTAAGAGCCCACTCAGGATGTGTTTCCTCAATATAGGACACTTAGAAATATGTTTCTTTTTTGATGGACATTAACTTTTTTGTGATTATCAAACATATGAATTAATTTTTACATGCTAAAGTGTGGCAGGACATTCCTCTGGTAGACACGGAGGGGGAAAATGCCCAGCATAGTGGCACAGACATACTAAACTTGAGTCTGAGATTCAGAATTCCATTTAGCTGTGCTCTATACATGGCCTGAGTAAAAACTAAGAGTTTTCTCTGAAAGTGAATTGAATTTTTGGTGAGCTCTAACAAGAAATTAGAACTCTGAAAAGAGAAGAGATATGTAGCTTGCTCAGCTTCTTGTAAGGTGCAGATGTGGATTGGCTCCAGGCTCCAATGGTGGTTAAAGGGAGCATAATGCAAATAAAATGCAAAGTGGAAGGAATCATAAATGGGATATAATATGCCGTAGGTACAGTATCTATCTCACTTACTAGTTTGTGATCTTGACACCATCAGAAACATCTCTGAAACTCCTTTTTCCTTTTTGTATGATAAGGAGGCATGAAGATTTCTGATTCTTTTTTGATTTATGAAGGTTATTGTCAGCTAACAAGATCTCCAAAAGGTAAAAAGAATTATGTACAGATATTTATTTAAGAACATAAGAAGCTGAGCTTCATACATTTTAGTAACTGGCATAGAAATGAAGACTTGAAGCATAGAAATAAAAAAACATTTGCATTTGTGGTCAACAAATATTTGCTGAAGGAATGCATCATAAAAATTGCATAATCTTAAGAGAAAGTGAAGTCAGAAGAAAAGACCAAGACCAAGGAGATTCTTCAGGAGAACAGATAGGAAGCAGAGCAGGGAACTTACAAAGGCAAATAGGAAGGCGTCCTCTTTGCCCAAGGATCAGCACCAGGGAAAAGCTACAGGAGCCAGGGTAGCTCTAGCATAAAAGGGCTGAGAACCCAATAGTAGAAATGCCTATCCAAATATTCATTAAATAACATGTCTCAACACTTGGGCAAAGCAAGGAGGAGAGTGAAGAGCTCAAAGAAATTGTCGGCTTTAAAATTAGACAGACAAGGGTTTAAACCCAAGCTCTACCATTTATTAAAGATAAACATTGACAAAGATTGAGTTCTGTGAGACATCAAGCAAAGACTTCAATTCTGAAAAATAGTAATTATAGTATCTACTTTCTAGAACTGTTTTGAAGATGAAACAAGTGAATATGTGAAAAAAACCTAAAACATGCCTAACATGATTCTTTATTGCTATTGTTATTATTGTTGTTGTTGCTACTGTAGATTTTATGCCCAAAAGGGTGTCTGTCAACCATCCCAGTATTCGTCTTGACTTCAGTTCAAGAGCTTGTAATTCTTAAAGTAAATGACTTCTTTATTTTTGAATTTTCTTCCATGTGTGCTTTTTTTCTCCTTAAGGTTCTTTGAAAAGAAACTCCCCCCCAAATTCTAGCTTTGTCTTAGCCTGAAGAAGTAAAAAGGACCTTCCACACTCAGTCCAGGGGAGCTCAGTTGCTTGGATGGCTGTCTGTGGTCTGAACAAGTAGGCCTAGGATCTCAGAGAAGCCGAACGGTTAGGGCAGAACCAGGAGCAGGGCAGGAGCTACCCAGGCATGGTTTGGTTGAAGTGTTCTTTATGGATTTCATAGAAGAGCTGGATTCTACCACATTCAAATGCACTACAAGTACCTTCCCAGGAAGTGGCAGTGTGTGTCCTCCTCAAGTGTTTGTTCCTACTATACCTTCATTTGAGGGCAGAGTGGGATAAATCTTGCTTTCTAATGGTTACTGACTGATTTGTATGATGCATACATTTAATAGTAAATAAAGTTACATTTAATGTCAACAATTCTTCAATTAAACAGATTAAGGAGAAAATTAACATTTATTACGGAGAATGCATTAATACTGACAACTTGCCAGAAGGCAGACTGGAGTCAACAAATAATATGGCTGGTATCTTATGGCTAAATCAAATTTTCAAAGAAATTCAGTTCTGGCGAAATGTGTGTTAAGAAAAACTGTTAAAACAATATGAGTTCGTTTTGAAATTCCCTTTACCCATAGGAGGAGAAACAGGCCTCGTGCTGTTCAGTGTAGGTTAGTTCTCCAGCTTAAACCCCCGGATCAAATATACTTTTGATGTAATGTAGTTAGCACGCCAGCATCTATTTGATTTTAAAGGTGGTAAAGTGTAAGTCCAGGGTAGGCCAAAAGTGAAAAAAGATGGAGGAAGGACAAGGTTTCACTTCTAATTTTTAACCCAAGCCTTCTGAGCAATCTCAGTTTCACAATCCGGGATAGAAAGTATGATTTCTCCAGGACAAAAAGTGTCTTAACTGTGAAGCTGTGTGTGAAGATAAAGTCTAGTGGAAAGACTCAGGTAAAGCCATGTGATCAAAGAGCAGAAAATGGAGAGTGTGCTGAACACAAAAGGTGCAGGACGTTGGTTTCGTTTGTTTGTTTGCTCAAACAATCTGTTGAGAGGGATAAGTGAGAAGAGAGACTTGCATTGCTTGACCCAGTGACTGGGGAGCCCCAAGGTGCTGCGATAGTGAGATAGGAGAAACAGGTGCGAGGGAAAATAAGGCTGGAGTCGTACAAAGGGGCTGTTAGATCGCAGAATGCAATTTGAAGCGGCTCAGGGTTCCCCGGAGGACCAGCAGGAGACCCGCCAGCCGGGCGGGACCTGCAGGAACCCCAGGAGGCAGCCTGCGCTACGGCCCCGCCCCCGAAGCCCCGCCCCGGCCCGGGATGGACCAATAGGAACCCGGGATGTTAGCGGGTGGGAGGCGCGGCTGGGTTGCTACAGCCGGAGCTGGGCGGTGGCGGGCGCAGCCTGAGGAGTGTGGCTGAGCCAGAGGTGGTGGCGCAATGGAGGGGCTGGAAGGTGAGTAACTGAAGGGATGCGGGTCGGGCGTCTAGAACGGGCCCAGAACAGTTGGAGGGGGCGGTCCTGGACCTCAGAACCAGAGAGGCCAGGCAGGTCGGAAGCGGGGGACTCGGTGCGCCTCCGGAGGCCGAGGCTGGCTGGAGCCGAGAGCCCCCGACGGTGGAGCGAGGGAGTCCCAGGCTGCCCCGCCTCGGACGGTCTTGCCCACCCAGCCTCCGCCTGCCTCTGGCACACGTCTGTCTGCACGTCTCTTCCTACCCTTTTCTGATCTTGCCTGACGTCCTTTGGGTAATCACAGTTGCTGGCCGGATTTTATTCTCCTTGCAAACTGGACTCCCCATTAATGTCCACGGCCTCGCCACCACCGGGCCAGTTTTTCCTGGGGCCCAGGGATTTGTGTCCAGCCCCGAGCTCTTGACACAATTCCTTGGCCAATTTCCTTGGATACCCGTTTTGTTTTTTTTTTTACATTTCGATGGCTGCTCCTATCGGAGGAATGCCAGAGCATCTCCCAAGGAAGTGTCACTGGCCAGCTTTAGAGCCCGTACAATGGATTGCCAGAAGGATTTAATGGCTTATTCACGGCCGCTGTGTGAGGAAGAGCCAGCATTGCTTCCTTATCTTTGGGTTTATCCTTGTGCTGTAACCGTGACTCTAGATTTTGCTTTGTTCCCAGTTCTTTCACTTTTTCTCTGTTCTCTTTACTCATTTTATCCTGTGTAATTACCACATTCACCTAAAAACAAAGGAAAAAAGAAACTGGTGAAATCAGTGTTCAGCCTAACAGTCCTTCTCTTGAGAATTCGCTGATCTTGAAACAGTTCAAGATTTTTTTTTTTTAATTGCAGTTAATCTTTCTGATGAAGAACAAACCTTCAGAACCGATTAGCTCTTTTCTCCCCACTTAATTTACATGGATTCAGGTGGAATTAAGAATAAGCAGAGGTATTTTTGCATGCTAGAAAGTAAAATAATTTACCTTGTATTATGAAGTGAAAGTCGTTAACAGGACCCAAGGCCACCAAAAAGTAAATGTAATAATGTGAGTGTACGTTTATTTCACACTTCTGCTCTGTGATAAAGCTGTCATAGTAAAGAGCTTGAGTGTGAAACATAGAGAATTCTGATAATTATGGACCACTGCAGTATGCTATGAACTGTGAACTCTTGTTCTTTGCTTTATTAAGAAAATAATTCATATAAGAGATTGAACATCAGTACGCCTTACTTTTAAGATACTTTTGTTGGGGGGCTCAGGAGGTAACTTACTAAGAATGCTTTTCTTTATAATATCAGTTACACAGGTAGAGAAATACATGGGTTTTGTATGTGTGGGTCCGGCCTTTGATGTATCATATTACACAGCACTTGCTCCTTACTCTTTAATTATTTTTTGTCACAAAATATGATAGTATCATTAACTACGATGTGTTTAATTGTAATGAATTAGGTTGAAATATATGAAATTGCTCTTTTGGTAGAGCAAAATAGTTAAATATTAGTGGTATCTAGTGGGTTCATCCTCATAAAAGCTCTGAGAGTTTTCTGTTGACATCAACACAATGTCTTTCTCCATCTCCTTCTCCTTCCCCTGATAGTCATGCTTTACAAAGACCAAAACTCTGAATCTTAAGGTTACCATTCATTCATAACTTCATTTAATAAACATTGATACAGTGACATAGTTTCTTGCCTATATTGGAATTGAAGTCTAGTACTTTTAAAGTATTCTTAGTAAGGTTCTAAAAGTAAGTGGCACTGCTATAAGGTAAGGTCCATAAAATGTAAGTTCAGTGAAGGTACGGCTTTGACTACTATCCTTTACTGCATCCTCAGGATGATGCCATCGTAGACAAAGTCATTTATTATTATTATTATTATTTTTTGAGAGACAGACTCTCACTTTACCGCTCTTGGTGGAGTGCCATGCTGTCACACAGCTCACAGCAACCTCCAACTTGTGGGCTTACGCCATTCTCTGGCCTCAGCCTCTTGAGTGCCTGGGACTACATGCGCCTGCCACAACACCCAGCTATTTTTTTGTTGCAATTTGGATGGGGCTGGGTTTGAACCCACCACCTTTGGTATGTGGGGCCAGCACCCTACCAGCTGAGCCATAGGCGGCTCCCCACAAAGTCATTTATTTAAACAACAAATACTTATTGAGTATCACTTTGTGTTAGATACTATTTTAGGTGCTTAGGAAACATAAGAGTAAAATGAGATAAAGATCTTTGCCTTAATAACAATGCTGAATAAAATAATATTCTGCAAACTGTTCAAAAGGACTTTATATGTAAGATCTTGTATTATAATGATAACCTTATGAGTAAACATTATATTTCTATATTTAGTAAAATATCTTAAAAAGTTTGCTTAACCTGTTAGAGTAATTGAGTAACTTGTACTCTTTGACATTAGACTTATGTTTCTAGTTGTAACCACCTACCAGACTTATCTTGCTTATAAAACTAGAAAATAGATGGATTCTTGAAAAATTCTATCGAAGAAACATGTTCTTTCTTATAACTTTTGCATTATTTGCATATGGGTCATATATGACTTATATTATTTTTGGTCTTCTGGATCTTTCATGCTTCCTGAATTCTCAAGAGAAGAGCTGGTAGGCTGAACACTGTATTTTGAAGTCAGATACAAATTACGGCTCATGGTTTTGTATTATCTGTATCTGAGCATTGGTGAATGGTGTGGCTAATCACACCAAAGCCTTTAATTCCTTTTCACCTGAAGTTCATATCCTGCCGAGCTATCTACAGGCAATGAAAGTATTCTAGACTTGGGAGAGTTCCAATCTCTGATATGATTTTTCATCTGCAAAATGAAGAACTGATAAAGTCTGGGCAGATTTTATCTTTGTATGTACACAGTATTGTCATTCCCTTTATAACACCCTTATCAACAGTTATAATAGTCATTAAGGTAGAGATTGGGCTGCCCGTTCCTTTTAGAGGGCTCTAATTATTAGGCTCTTTTGTTCTTTAACACTTGTCCAGAAGTCTAATTGCTCTCCTGCATCATTTGCCCTTGTTCTAGTTGAAAACAGCACTCATGTCCCATCAAGGTTATATTTTATTTTTCTCTAGTATAAACATATACTAGTTTATGAAAACAACTCATTTTTATTAAATTACTTAGCATTTAATTGTCTTTGGTACTGAGTTAGATGCCAGATATTTTAATAGCCAGTCTATTGGAAAGGCCTGTGTTTGAATCCTTGCTTTGTTTCCTTTTAGTTCTATGATTTGGGCAGTTTATTTTATTTGAACCTCAGTTTACTTAGCTATAAAAAATAGAGCTAAAAAATAATAAACTAACTGAACTGACATACATTAAGCATTTAGTTAAGTGCCTTAAATAGGAGGCCACTTCAGAACCTAGTTGTTGATGGATAGAATCATACAAAGTGTTTTAGGAACTTAAGAGGTCCAGCAAAGGCAAAATAGAACATGCTTGGAAGAAGAGGAAGGACTTTTCAGTGTCTCATACTGTTTGAAAAGAGGACTTCAATTAGGCTAATGACGGGTTAACAGTGATTACTTACTGCCACTACTTGAGGTCTTTACTGAGCGTCTCCTTATTAATGATGTGTTCCCTAATTCTTCCCACTTCTCAAAGACTGTCCTCTGTTCCGTTACTCTGTTTTCTTCATTGTGCTTATCACTACGGGTCATTATATATATTTATTTGTATTTATTTTTGCCCCATTATGACAGCAAAAGCTCCATAAGATCATAGTCTTTGGTTTTTACACCCATGTATCTCTACCTGTTAGAACAGTTTCTGTCTCATGCTGGGTGCTCGGTAAATACTTTATGAATCCATGAATGTATCTGTTTTAATACAGTGATTGGCCTGATAAGTTTGTAATTCAGACAGCAAGTGAATGAGACATGGGGAGACTCTAAGCAGAAAATGTAAGTCAGTGTTTCAAAAGAAAAAATACGCTATTTTAGGACATTGGTCCTAAATATATTTTAGGGGCAGAAAGGATTACTGATAAAATGAGTCTGGGGAAATAAAAGCATATTTAATCTCTTTTTTTAGACTGAGGAAGTTCAGTTCTCAGAAAAGCCATTTAACTTAGTTTTATCTAGCCTTTTCCACACATTTGACAATGGAGCAAGAGATTTGAGAGTGATTAGCAGTGGAAATGACTGGTCATGTTCAGACTGGGTAGGAAGGCAAGGATAGCCAGGAATGGAAATCCAAGTCATTCTGAGATCAAGACTGTCAGTTAAAGGTGGAAGATAGAAATTTGGTTAGAGAAGGAGCCTAAGTATTTTTAAAGTTCAGAGGTGGGCTCTTAAGATGTTTTGGCAAATGGAGTGGTGGTGAAGGTTGTGTATTGAGTAGGTTAAACATGAATTTTGAAATGTTTAAGTCTCCTAGGATAAGCTGAAAAAGAAAAATCTTTTGATATAGTAGATACTGTTGATCTGAAAGTGGTACGATTTTTGGAAAGATTTTATTTCTTCTTTGGAAGAAAGTAGTGTGCTTCAGAAGAGAGCTTTCTTGAAGGTTTAAGCTTGGATTCAGATTAGCTGTAATAGAATATAAGATGACAGAAGGGAGGAGATAGACATTCTGCAATGGAGTCCAGAACTGTTCTTAATTTCCAAGTTTTCTTTTGAAAATATTCTTTCCTATTTCTTAAATACATATGTTTTAAAATGTTAGAACTATTTGATATAATATATTCTTTCACATTACCTATGTAATGGTATTATGTAAAGATATCATTTCAAGTCTTATTGTACAGGTTATAAAGTTGTGAAATATAGCAACTCATTACCGAATTATATGTACTGAATGGATTTTGTAAGAGAAGATTGGCTTCTTGAGTGTTCTAGAATATTAAAGTAATTTATTAACTTGGTTCTGTTCATCAGTTGGAGTGCTTTTTAATTTTGCTTTCTGTTACAATATTAACTTGTCTGAATATTATGTCTCTTGTGATTTTATAAGCTGCAAAATTTGCTCATTTTTCCACGTATAAGAGCTTAGTGGAGTCTGCTTGCATGCCTTGGAAAGTACTGCTTTTTATTTCTATAGGTTGCAAATCCTCTCAAATTTTAATGGAGAATGTGCAGATATTAGCTTGACTTAACAAATACTAGCCTTGGTGTATCTATATGATTCATCATAAATTTACTTTTAATTTATATAGTGAAGACCCCATAGAAAGAAATGTCATGTTTTTCACTATATGTCCTTTCAGATTCTCAGTTTTCTATGTAGACAAGTGGAAGTGGTTTTTTCAACATAATGTGTAATAACTGAAACATTCATTCTATCATTGCAATTAATTTTTCTTATATTGAAGTGGCGCCTGTGGCTCAAAGGAGTAGGGCAGTGGCCCCATATGCCAGAGGTGGTGGGTTCAGACCCAGCCCTGTCCAAAAACAAAACAAAACAAAACATTTTTTTTCTTATATATGAACTTTAAAAAAAATTATAATACCAGTAGGAGAAGTATCTTTTCATCCAGGTATTTTTCTTCCTAATATGGGCTTAAGGTAGATTTTTGTTAAACTATTAATACAGATAAAAGAGGGCCATTGTGTCATTTAATCTAACTTTCTTATTTTATATGAGTAGAACCTGAATTTTAGACTGAATATCTTACCCAGGGACTCTTATTTTTTTTTTTTTTTTGAGACAGAGCCTCAAGCTATCCCCCTGGGTAGAGTGCCATGGCATCACAGCTCATAGCAACCTCCAACTCCTGGGCTCAAGCGAGTCTCCTGCCTCCGCCTCCCAAGTAGCTGGGACCAC
>CAUYQV010181031.1:0-10101 GCA_963574575.1 Galagoides demidoff
CCCCCTGTTCGCCTGTAAGCTTTAAAAACCGGCCTTTCGCCGCCATTAAACAGACCTTGACAAGAAATCTGCTTAGTCTCGTTCTCTCTTTATCGCCCGTTCTTTTTCAGGCTCGGTCCCCCTCGCCCCCACGAATAACCGCGTCCTGCTGGACGGGACAAAGGCCCAGTTCAACAACTGAACCTCACTTAGTGTAGTGAAAACAAAGTTCACCAAGGACCTCCACATTGGTCTGTGGGTAAAGTAATGCAGTCTGCCAGAGGTGGATCCTCAGACGTGAGCACTACTCCCAAAGCACTTCAGGAGATGTGAAGTTGGGGGAAGGTTCTCCCATGTCTGAGAAGCTGATAAATGTGGATGGAGCCCAGGCCAGGATGAAAGCAAGGCCAGGAGCCTGAAGGACTCAACAACCACAAGAACATTCTGCATCAGGCTGTGTTCACTGTGAGGTGTACGGATGCCTTCTTAATTTAAAAGTGTTTTTGTTGTCCTAAGCAGCCTTCCTTTAGAAGACGGTTCCCCTGAAGACTACACAACTACCACTACAATGCACTTCTCAAAGCACTGTTAGAAGTGGGAGGTAAATAGCACACTCAACCTGGTAGTCCTGTGTATTTTTCATTTTTTAATTGTACAGTTTACAAATATATATATTTTTTGAGACAGAGTCTCACTCTGTCACCCTGTGTAGGGTGCCATGGTGTCATAGCCCACAGCAACCTCAAACTCCTGGGCTCAAGCCATCTGCTTGCCTCAGCCTCCCAAGTAGTTGGGACTACAGATGCCCACCACAACGCCCAGCTAGTTTTTTTTTTTTTTTTTAGAGATGGAGGTTTCACTCTTGCTTAGGCTGGTCTTGAACTCCTGAGCTCAAGCAATCTGCCTGTGTCAGCTTCCCAGAGTGCTAGGATTACAGGTGTCAGCCACTGTGCCTGGCCTTACAAATATATTCTAATAGGAAATCAGAAAAATTTTCTTGATTTTAGTAAATACTTGTAGCCAAATCTCAATGGATAAAATATCACAGATTGACTATTTATATAAATAAACCCAGAAAAATGTTGACATTAGGAGAGAGCTAGAAGATGTAACTAAATCACGATTTCTCAACTTGATGCGATTATCATCTTGGACCAAAGAATGCTTTGTCTGGGGCTCTTCTGGGCATGTGAGGGTGTTTAGCAGTACCCCCGGCCTCGACCCACTAGATGCCAGTAGTGACGCACACACCCCAGTTGTGACAGTCAAAAACATTTCCAGACAAACGTCCCTGGTTGAGAACCCTGACCTAGATGACATGTCATCTCTTTGGAGAATGTCTCACATCTGCTGCCATCATGGAAGTAGACATGGAATAGACCTATAAATTACTTTTTGTCTCTTTCTCATTTATTTTGGAGACAGAATCTCACTTTGTTGCCCCCAGTCGAATGCTGTGACATCACAGCTCACAGCAACCTCAGATTCCTGGGCTCAAGTGACTCTCTTGCCTTAGTCTCCCAAGTAGCTGGGATTACAGGTGCTGGCACAACACCCGGCTATTTTTAGAGGCGTGGTCTCACTCTGGCTCAGGCTGGTCTCCAACCTGTGAACTCAGGTGATCTGCCCACGTCAGCCTCCCAAAGGGCTAGAATTATAGCCGTGAACCACCACGCCAGGCCTCTTTCATTTCTATTGTTGTATTTTTTTAAAGGAAAAGTTTATAAGCTTTGAAGATAAAAACAAAGAAACTTATATCTGCCCCAGTTAAGTGCCCCCATCATTACGCTGACACATCTCAAGGCTGGTAATTCTATCCAGTGTTTTATGAAAGGCTAAAGATGAAAGAAATGAATTTTCATTTGCAAAGGATTTTTCACAAGAGGCCTGTGAATAGCTATGACCAGGAAAACCCTAGATGCTATTAGATGCAGGGCAGGTCTTACAGATCAATCTATGAAACTCAAAAGGAGAAATATAATTTCTGTTTTTGAATAATATAAGTAACACTGATGTCTGGAAGCCTCATGGGTTTAATGCCCATCTTGCCGGCACTATCTCAAACAAGAGAGAGACATTTATTCCTTCTATCCTCACCCTGTCAGGGTCTGAGCGGCCAAGACAGGAGCAGGGGAAGGACGCCGGCCAGAGCTGTCAGAGTCACGAGCAGGTGCTCCTTAATGTAAATTGTACCTTTTCCATACTGTTAGACCAGATAATTGGGAGCCGGTCCCAGGTAGGTTCCATGTTTCTAACTACTCTGCTATTGACACTGCTGAGAAAAAGTCCTGGATTTAAAGTGCCTACCTTGCCATTTGCAATTTGTAGTCCACCGCTGATCTCCAGGGGAACGTCATTCACAGAGAAGGTAGAAACTTGAGGTAACATTTACTTTTGGTCAGACCCTGAAACTTTCATTGACTAAAAGACACAAGAACAGACCTGAGTCAGGGGTGAGCCCTATAGGGCCCAGGCTGGCCCAGGCTCAGAGAAGCACAGCCCAGGCCAGCTGGCAGGCTGCAGGCAGGGGACCTGGCTCCAGCTCTTCCTTTGGATCTAGCATCAACCCCACCAGCAAGTCACTCTCCTCCTCTGACCCTCAGCTTCCACATCTGTAAGAGGAAGGGGTGCTTTTAAAGAAGACATGTGCAATCAGCTGGGATAAACCACACCTGAGCAAGGACAGGCACAGCATTTTATCCACTGCCAGGTAAGCATTTGGTACTTGGCACAGGCTTACATTTTGGATGGGTACCAATCTTGAGTTCTACAACAGTGTTGCTCCAAGTGTGGTCTGTGGTCTAGTGCCAGGTGACAAACTATGACTGGTCCAAGACCAGCTAAGCAGAAAGAATGAGAGGAAAATGTGGGAAATTACATCAGTATCTGACATTTGCCTGAAGCCCCAGTATGTAATCAATGTAAGTTTGTCTCATTGAGCAAAGGATAGACAGTTTAGTTATTGAGTGTGGTCACATTGGTGTGGCACAAGCCATGTGGCAAGAGCTGCGTATCTGCCGTGCCCAGGATGACCTCCTTACAATGTGTAATAGTTTAAGGTGTAACAACTGTAATCCAACATTGCACAATCTCTGTGCAGTTATGATTCATTTATATTTTACAAGCATTCTGATTTTTAACATAATTTTATATATATATATATACCCATATGTATGAAATCTTCATTAGGAAAGCAGTTTACTGTATGGGCAAAGTGGTAAAATCATAGTGTGATTATGAATAAAACTGCAAATGCAAATGGCACTTATGTGATATCTACTTGCCAAATTCAAAATAAAAACAAGAATTTTTGTGAAAGAGTTTTGAGTGAAAAGGCTGACAGAAGCATTACATGTAAACATTAAAGTTTGGGGGACTTCACAGAATGGCTCTTCACATTGGTAAGACTAAAAACCACACTTGTAATTGCTGAGAGATTAGCAAAAGATGGCATCGGAATTACTTGCTTAAAAATGTTGGGTGAGATTGACAGGGAAAATAGGACTCAGGTACCATTTTCCAATATTAGTGTTCAACATTAGACTAGTAAGATACAAGACCAACTCATAAGATAAATAAAATCAGCTGTTTTTCATTCAACTTGACAAATGCACAGATGTTGCTAAAAGGACAATTTTTTTAGTATTATGTCATTTGAACATGATAGTGGGTGAAAAAATTTTTCTAGCTTTATGGTTGTTGTGGTTTGAATGTATGTCCTCTCCAAAATTCATGTTGAAACTTAATTCCCAACACTGTAATAGCCTTATAGCTGTGGAAAACGATTAAATGCCCTTATGAAAGGTCTCGAGGTTGAAGGGAGGCTCTTTCATCTTCATCCCTTCTGCCATACTCTCTGAAGCAGGAGAATTAAAAGTGTCCCTGACACCTTCAAATGCAGAAGAGAGAAGGCCTGCTCCAACCCCACATTAAATGGCTGCGGGAAACTCGGTTCCCGACCTTCCCAACTGGCCTCATCAAAAGAGCACACACCTGGGCTTCCCTCACTGCCCACCACCGCCTCTCCCACATTCCTGAGTCTCAGAAGAAAAGACAGGGCCTGGACTCAGAAACCATGCCCTAAAGAGCTAAAGAAACCCAGGGTCTGACAGAAATTCTTGAGCTTACAGGATGGTAGTTAAGAAACAACTTGCTGAAATGCTAAAAGTCCCTCTGCTTATGAGACAACAAATTTGGCTGAAGACAGAAATTATACAGTCAACTGTCATCTGTGCAGGAGCGTCCCCGCCGCTTTCCCCGCAAGTTTTATACTAACCCCCTCCTACACTTGCGCGTGCAACCCGTGAAGAGGCATAAACAGACAACTGCCTGCCCAAGGCCTTCCAGCCCTCCTCTTTCTTTCCACCAATCACCGCAATCTTAGAAACCACCACTAAACCACCTCTAACCTGAGTTCTTCTTTAGCGCCAACACAGGGAGCCCTGATTCAGTTAGACTGCGGTCCCCTGTTGGTTGACTCGCAATAAAAGTTTTTCCCTTCTCAAAAGCATTGGCTTCTGCGCTCATCGCGCAGCGAGCCCCTTTGCTGGGTAACACCTCCAGTCAGAGTGAGGCCACACAGGATCCTGTACCCCAACCCAGGTGCGCTCGGTGGCCCCTGCTGTCCAGGCTAGCGGCAGGGCCCTCTCCCTCCTCACTGGCCTACCTGTGAGAGCCAGCACGAAAGGATGACAACTGTTCTCACTACAAACCCCCATCATGATGGCTCCTCGCCATCATCCAGCCATCCCTAGGCCACCACCCGCGGGGTTCCCTTCTGCCCTGCAGTCTCCGCCCTCTCACTTGACCCAGGATCAACCACAACCCGCAGAAGCTCACCTCCGTGGGCGGGGTGGGGCAACGTGTGCTGCTTACCACGTGGTGGGGCAGCTTTAACGTGACCGTTGCCCGCCCCAACCGCCCAGCCAACCGCCACTGAC
The DNA here is from genome assembly GCA_963574575.1 of Galagoides demidoff. Classification (NCBI taxonomy): domain Eukaryota; kingdom Metazoa; phylum Chordata; class Mammalia; order Primates; family Galagidae; genus Galagoides; species Galagoides demidoff. The sequence continues at coordinate 4,920 of CAUYQV010181031.1, forward strand.
CGCTGCCCCAAGCCACAGGCCGCCCCGCCCCTGCGGACCCCACTCCTGGGTCCCTGACCCTCCAGAGGCGGCAGGTTGGTCCCGCCCCGCCCTCACGGGTCCTTGGTCAGTTCCTGCCACTGTTTCCTCCCACATTTGATTTCCTTCCAAACAGATACCCACCCACCTCCCTCCATAAAAACGACCTGCCGTCACATCCAGAGGTCCAGGCTGCGTGGGGGGCTGGGGGCCGGGGTATGAGCCGGGCTGAGCATCTGAAAGGCAGACAGGACCCGAGGCGACTGGGGTTCGGGTCAGGGCAGAGGCAGGGCTCTCCTTTCCCGCACTGGCTGAGGAAGGGTCGTCCCAGAGCCCAGAGGAAGCGCACCCGAAGAGCCGCAGGTGCTGTGGTGCGGCACCGCCGCAGGGGAGCGGGAGTCACCCGGCCAAGGCAGAAAACCTTCACTCAGGCGCTTCCGTGGAGCGCTGGAGAAGGAAACTCTACTTAAGTCAGCTGGAGAAAGGAGGTGGGGACCCAGAGACAACTTTAAACTCCTCAGGACGTTCTGTGCTTCTCCCCCTCCTCAAAGAAGCTCCCCCTTGAGCTTCCCCTTTCATAGGCTGGCAGAGCACTCTGTCTTTCTTAGTGCTCTTCAAAATTTGCAAGCATATAGTTTTCAGATTGAAAAAAAAAAGCACGTATATATCTGGCTTACTCCACTCCCTCCCTGCTGGAGAGTAAACGGGGTGAGGATGGGCAAATGCCTGTGATCTTAGGTCAGATCCCTGGGACCTGGCGCAGTGCCTGGCATCTGGGAGAAGCTTAGTGAACACCTACTGAACACACGTGTAACGCGATCTTGTGTTTTGTGCTGCTCCTTGTCTGCATACAGTCCCTGACAGCCATGTAAGTTACAGACCAAACTCCATCAGAATCATCTTTATTAATAATTCAACTAAAAGAAAATTCGCTTTAGATTCCTTCTGATCTGAATCATTTGGCGGAACTGTGCTTGTCAGGTCAGTGCTGCTATTCAGGGACTAGGTAGCCATTTCCCAACGTTTTAGACCAACAATCAGGTTACTTGTGTCTGTTGTTGTTTTTTCAAAGCAAGTGTGAAACATAGTTATTGAAAAAGAGTAAGATAGGTTTACGGAGTTAGGGCAAGCTATAGGGTTACAAAGCAAGATACATTTGCCATAGGGAGTAAGTGGACCCCACTGCCAGGCAAGTCAGCAAAGAGTCTGTGCCCCCTAATTTATTAGCTGTGAAACATCAGGTGAAGGACTCTGTGAGATGGGGATCCTGGCACCTCCTCTGCCTACTGCCAGGGATCATTATGGTAAAATGATACGGCATTTGTAAGAGCACTTTTAAAACTCTAGAACTCTTTCTGGAAGGCTAAGACTTCAGAAAATTAAACAATTATTTTCATTATTACTGCTTCTCAGTACATACAATGATCCAGGCCTTGTCTCCTCTTATGGTTTATGTATAGTTCCCATCACCCAAATGCAAAGATGAAAATGCCCTCCTTATTCACCTCTCTTTTAAACTTGATTTCTTCTTAAAGGCACTTAAGGGAATTACAGATGCAATGAGTCCTTCTATCATCTACTGTTAATGTTTGATGTGAATCCTCTATTGGAAGCAGTACAGTAGTGGTCAGAAAACAAGTCATTTGTGGGTTGGAATCTTTAGGTGTAAAATGTGCCATTTTTGACACATTTTGAAACAATAATAACACATAAAACTTAAGGTTTCTACAGACTGCTTATCAATATCTCACCTACCCCCCCCCAAAAAGGAGACATTTTTCTAATCACATGAGTTTTCCACATATATTCCCATTTACATGGTACAGACAGAGTATCTATAGGTTTTTCACAAGCTACACAAGAAAATCCACTGCATTACTTTATAATCTCCTTTTGTAAATGAATATATGCATCAATACCATACTCACTGTGGTTAAAAAGAGTGATGAACATCTCTAAATGTCTTGCTCCAAGTCTGGGAGGGGCTGTCCCAGAGACAAGAGGGTAGGATCTACATTGCCCCCAGTAGAGGACTCATGCCCCCACCAAGTTAGCTCTGGAGGTTTCTTCACACACTGGTGTGGAGGAGGGTGAAGAGGAGTAAGAGATAAGAAAACAAAGGGTCACTTTTGACTAATTGTGCAGCAGGAGGAGGAGACAGGAACCAATAGGAATCCACTGAAGCCTGGGTTAAAAATAGGTGATGACATTTTCCTATCAAAAACATCAGAATGTGTGGACATGTGCAAAGAAACTCACATAGATAGTGTTACCAGGTATTTGCAATTGGAATCAAAGCAAGTGTGCTATTTATGGTAGCTGCAGAAATGATAGGAATAGGAATGATAACTGGGGTTGGCCTGAGGAGACGGTCTTTTTAGTCCCTTAGCATTTGTTACCTTCTCCCCTTACCTGGAAACCTACAAGTCTCATCCTCCTATTTCTATCTCTTTCTGTATAAGGCTTAATAAGGTACTAAAGAACAGGGACTATTTTACATTTCTTTTTTTTTTTTTTTTTTTGAGACGGAGCCTCAAGCTGTCCCCCTGGGTAGAGTGCCATGGCAACACAGCTCATAGCAACCTCCAACTCCTGGGCTCAAGCAAGTTTCCTGCCTCAGCCTCCCAAGTAGCTGGAACCACAGGTGCCCGCCACAACGCCCAGCCATTTTTTTTTTTTTTTGGTTGCAGCCGTCATTGTTGTTTGGCGGGTCTGGGCTAGGGATTCGAACCTGCCACCTTAGGTGTATGTGGCTGGAGGTACCTTTTTCATTGGTCAGTTTGAATGAAGCAGAAGGAGATGTTTCAGCCCTTACAGAACTACAGAATTGAATACAAGCAGAAATTTCCAGGTCTCAGTAAGTTAGGTTTCTACAAATTCCTAAGAGCTGAGTCACCATGGAGGGGGGACCCCACAGGTATATCCTTGTGGTCTCCTTGAGAAGAACTTTGTTCTCCTAGAACTCACTCCCAGGTATCCTTTCTCATTCCTCCTTTTTGAGACTCCCTGTATATTTTTATCTGGGGTCTCAACATCAGCTTGCTTCTTCAGGAGCCAGTATGAAGCAATCTGTTTTCACTACTTCTTTTGAGCACAGTCCTCACTGTCTCAGGTGCGCTCTATTATACATTTTCACTTTTCACATTTGACTTCACATCACTTTTCTATAAAATTTAAGGCATAGAGGTATTTCTGATCTGTCTTATGGTTTCTTTCCCAGCTCCTTCTGCTGCAGGACCTTCTCATGGTGCTGCAGACATCAAACTTCAGAGTCACCTGGCTGGACTTTTCTATTTCCCTGGTCTGGACTAGCATTCAGATTTCAGGGACTTTGACTCTTTTGGGTTCTCTATCCAGGCCTTAATTATACCATGGTGGTGGGCTTAATATACATATTAGTTTTTACTCTTTCCTAAGTCACATGTTGAGTACCGTGTCTGATTATGAGTGCACGCTCTCTTCTGGGTGCCTTCACATTCATAAAAACTATAAAGGAGTCACCTTTTTCCTATTTTAGTGGTGTAGGTGCACAGATCACATCCCTCCTCCCCTTTTCCCAAAGTCTAATATCCAATTAAGACAAGTCCTGAGAAGACTTTCCTTAGACTTCAGCTATGAGTCGACCAGCCAGCTCCAAGTATGTAGCTGGAGCAGGGCATGTTGAATGTCTTAAAAGTTGTCTTAGCTTCCCACTTGGTAGTGAGGCTCTCTTCAGATGGCTGTGATGAATCCAGGCAAGGATCCCTTCCACCTTCACTGCCATGCGTGTGGTCAGGATGATGGCATAGTGTCCCTTCTACTATGGTTTGAGGGGGATTGGGTTCTGATCCTTGACCTAGACTTGATCTCCTTGATCCCCCAGAGAGAAAGGAGGTACAGACACAAATACTAAACAGAACACAGTTAATTACCCAAGTGGAGATCTTCCTTGCTACTCTTCTTAGGGGTTCTAACTGCCTGTTCAGTTCAGTCTCTCCCCATTCTTTTAGGAGTCCCTGTTAAGTTGCAGAGAACTGATGGAAGCCTATTTGAATAAGGCCAATGGCAAGGCCTGTATCCAATTAAGCTTTGTTTCCTGGCATATTTTACCAATTCCTGCTCTTATGGCCCTGTTCATACTCTACCCTACCTGAGCTTTGAGGCCTATATGTCACATATAGTTTCCAGGTGATCTTCAAAGCTTTAGCTATTATTTGCACTATTTTTGTTATGAAGGCTAGCCCATTGTCAAATTTAAACCAGAGTGGCAACCTAAACCATGGGATGATTTCTCTGGGCAACACTTTTACTACTTTAAGAGCCCTCTTCATCCTGGTGGGAAAGGCTTCCACCTATTCCAAGTATGTGCAGACCAGAACTAGTAAGCACCAGTTTCTTCTACATCTGGACAACTCAGTATAGTTCATTTTCACATTTAAAAGGAGCTTCCCTGTAGGACTGAATTTCAGGGAGCAGGGATGTTCCCTGTTTAGCATTATATTGGTTGCATGCCACACAGTGCTGGCTGAGTCTCTTGGCAAGGGTGGCCAACAGTAGAATATAAAAGTATCTCCCCAAAAGCCTGTTCATTTTCTTTTGCCTCTGTCCTAAGTGCATGGCTTCATGCATACAATCTCTATAACATGGTAAGCTTTGATATTCAGTGAGGCATGAGTTGGTCAACCAGTGGTACCCTTGGTGTTCAAAAGAGTGACCACAGCATATGGTACCCAGACTCTTAAGTTTTGTCCCAAAGTCAACTTATCAGCCTCTTGCACCAGCACAGTAGTGGCTATAGATGTTCTTAGGCATGGGGACCATCCTTTCGAGACCCCATCAAATTGCTTAGAGAGATAAGAAACTGGTCTTACCCAGGATACCACATACTAGGTGAGCACTCCCCCAGTTATTCTATTTTTTATTTCCTGATACGTATAGTTCAAAAGGCTTGGCCAGGTCAGGGAGGCCTGGCACCAGGACCTGTCTGCTGTTTTTCTTTTAGCCTCTCAAAGGCTTTTGGCTGGCCAGATTTCTATTCAATTGGCCCATTCTTTTTTTTTTTTTTTTTGAGATGGAGCCTCAAGCTATCCCCCTGGGTAGAGTGCCATGGCATCACAGCTCATAGCAACCTCCAACTCCTGGGCTCAAGCGAGTCTCCTGCCTCCACCTCCCAAGTAGCTGGGAC
>CAUYQV010181033.1:0-44560 GCA_963574575.1 Galagoides demidoff
TGGAACACCCTTCTCTTCTTTTATGAGACCAACTTCTACAAGAATTAGCCCAGGACAGAGAAACTCTCCACAAGCTTATGAGCCCCAGTGTCTTTCCCTGCCTGGGTGCTTATCTCACAGGGAGGTCACAGCTTCTTGATGAGGACTGGGTTTGGGGGAAAGCTGAAGAGCATAATAAGATGTTTCTCAAAATGGGGCCTATGATTTTCTAAGCCATTGCTGGTCTACACGGAGCACAGCCAGGGACTTCATCTCATGAGTTTGTCTCCATATCTGAGTTGGTGCCAAGGAATGTGCCTTTCACTGTCACAGCTAGTGGGAAAAACACAAGGTGAAGTAATTCATAACAGAGATGCTTTCACCTAGCAGAGGCCAGATGGCACTGTGGTGCATGGTAGTGATATCATTTCAGTCACTCAGAGGGACTTTCAGGGGAATGTGAGTTATCATGTGTGTTCTCCAGGACTCAGGGCTTTGTGGTTGAGATTTATGTTGACAAAATTGCATCGTCTGCCTCATGTGTGCACTACTTTAATTTAAATTCTTGGATGGTGCCTGTAGCTCAAAGGAGTACGGTGCCGGCCCTATATGTTAGAGGTGGCGGGTTCAAACCCAGGTCTGGCCAAAAATTGCCACAAAAAAAAAAAAATCTGTTCATCTGTGGTTTGTGTAATGATTTTAGATTTGTACTGTGTTATATTTGCACAGGAGCTAAAGAAATTTATGCTCAGTCTTATGACTTAGACCATAACAACACACCATATTGGATTGTGGGATCCCTGCCTCTTGGTTATAGGGAAAGTTTCAGAAACACAGTCTAGGAAAAAACATGTGGGCTCCAGAGTCTACTGCTTAAGTTCAAATTCCTCCCCTTCTGCTCACTCTCTGAGTGACTGGGAAATGTTTTTAAGTTTTCTAAGCCTTAATATCCCCATTGGAGGCCAGGCATGGTGGCTCACACCTGTAATTCCAGCACTTAAGCTCAGCGGGTGGATTGAGCTAATAGGTTTAAGACCAGCCTGAGCTAGAGCAAGATCTAGTCTCTAAAAATATAGCTGGGCAATGTGACAGGCACCTGTAGTGTCAGCTACTTGGGTAGCTGAGGCAACAGAACTATTTGAACCCAAGAGTTTTAGGTTGCTCTGAGCTAAGACACCCCAGCACTCTACTAAGGGTAACCAAATGAGACTCTCAAAAAAAAAAAAATCCTCGTTGGAAAATAGGTGCTTATTTCATATGGTATTATGTGATTAAATGAGATACTCCATGTAAAGAGCTTAGTACAGCAAGTCATACTGCCCCTCTGCCCACAGAGGGACCTGTAGTCTCCTCTGGCCTCTGCCAGCCCTCCTGAGTTTTCCTGACTTTATCCCAGCACAGTGGCAGAGCCTGTAGGGGACAAACATACTCCCACCAGACCTTTAGTGTCTCCTGAAGCTCTCCTGTGAGCCTCTTGTCACCTGCATGATCTCTACACTTGCCCAACCTTAGAGGTTCTTTCTGCCTGGATCACACACCCAGAACTTCTAAGACAGTGTCATTGGCAGCGTTCAGACATCTGAAGTAAAGCCTCATTCCAGGGGGGCACCAGACTCTAATTTTACTTTCACCTTACCTGTCTGAAGCTTCCTTCTCCCTAAAGTCTTTAAACAGTGAAGCTCATCACAGATAAGAGTAGTGAAAGGAATCACAGGGTCAGAGACCTAAAAATAGCTGTGTTCGTTCAGGGTGAGATGCAGAGGCAATTTCTTGGTGACAGTCTCTTTATTAGCACAGACAATCAATAAAAAGATGGGCAAAGACCTGGACAGGCATCTAAAAAAATAAAGACACTTATGTCCACTATACTCATGTGGAGATGTTCAACACCATTAGTAAAGGGGGAGGGAAATCGAGAACAGGGCGGGTTAGTGTGATGCACTTGTTCAGCAGGCACACATAACAAGCCCACAGCCATCAGTGCCAGAGGGGATTTGGGCACACAGTTCTCTCACCCTTGCTGATGGACTGAACACCAAGCCATTTATTTGGGAGACAGGCAAACATTATTTCCTAAAGTGAAATACTTACAGACCTCTTAATCTTTCTAATTCTATTTGGAATATACTTGAGAAAAGTGCTTGCACATGTTCAACAGAGGACATGTGCAAGAATGTTCACAGCATCCCTGTTCACAAGAGAAGGCCTGGAAATAGCAGATGTGTATCAACTGGAGAGCAAACAAATCCACTGCTATGTATCACCAAATAGAATAATGTGCTCCTCCAAACAGGCACACTCCAGGGGCAGATGAAACTGGATGAATCTTTTTTTTTTCTTTTTTTTTTGAGATGGAGCCTCAAGCTAACCCCCTGGGTAGAGTGCCATGGCATCACAGCTCATAGCAACCTCCAACTCCTGGGCTCAAGCGAGTCTCCTGTCTCAGCCTCCCAAGTAGCTGGGACTACAGGTGCCTGCCACAATGCCTGGCCATTTTTTGGTTGCAGGCATCATTGTTGTTTGGTGGGCCCGGGCTGGGGATTCGAACCCGCCACCTTAGGTGTACGTGGCTGGTGCCTTAGCCGATTGAGCCATAGGCGCCGAGCCGAAACTGGATGAATCTTAGCAAGACGGAAGTAAGTGAAAAATCTCCAGACATTACACGTGGCGTGAAATCTGATATACAAAATTTAAAATTATATAGATAATATTGTGTACACATGTGTGACCATGTATAGCATATATGTTACATATGTCAGTGTGCCTGTGTACATGTGCGTATACATACACCTACATCTGCATACTTTGAGGAAATACATAACATGTATTATGTTTATATCAAGTTATATGAAAATAATGTATCAAAATATGAAAAATCCAAAGGAGAGGATGGACTTGGTGTATTAGTAAGGGCTCGCCTGAGAGATAGAACCGATAGAATACATGTGGATATAGAAATAGGAGAGGGAATTTGTTAGGACAGAGGTGAGGAATATTTTCACGTTGGAAGGCTGCATTAATTTAGACACAGTCAAATAAGGCCACGTTCAAGAAATTTCAGTCAGATATACGTTAAAATGTACACTATTTTGTAAAACTCTAACTATTTAATAATTTCAAAAAATGAAAAATATTTGTTAGTTTTAAAATTAACAGCCTTTTACTGACTTTGTTGTGCCTGCTTTTTGTTGGAAAGCATTTGGGTATTTGGTTGTAGCACGGAGGTCCACAGTTTCAATTGATCCTCCGGATGGACACTGGTCATTTGCAACCTTCAGGGCACCTTGGTCTGGGTTAGCTAGGAGAACGTAGGTTTGCAGCAATGAAACAGACTGTATTCCTCTCTATTTCAATTAAACCTTCCTTACCATGAAACAATGACTTTAAAATACCATCTACTGAGAGCTCAACCAGTTCCATCTGTAGGTCCTTAGGTGGTATCAACTAGGAGAGGCTGAAATGTCGATTTGAGTGTGACGTCATGATTTTCAAACTTGGTGAATTTTTCATTATATTCTCTCATAAACAGGTATATAACAGATGTTTATTCTTCAAATGATTCTCACATATATCATCCTGCTCATCACTTATCTTTGCTAACTGGGGAAGATGTTCATCTGAAATTTCCTTTTTGAAGATTTGTATTGAAAAAAGACAGTGTTCTCAAGATGCTTGGATTGTTTGCCACACATGAAACATAGACTTAGTTTTGCCTTGTAAAGAAATGTTTAAGTCATTTTGATTTGACATGATATCACACAGATACGCTGCATTCCCACAGAAATGTTCTTTCAGTAATTCACATTGTGGATCTGCTCTTCATAACATTTAACTATCTGTTCTTGCAGAGATCGCATTTGGGGGAACACCTGCTTCTGCTTATTTTAGAATGATATGTCAAATCCACACTGAATACCTCAGTAGATAGAATGATATGTTAAATCCACACTGAATCATTCAGTGTTAGCATGTTGTGAACCTGACCATCATATGTTGCATTTATACAAATATAGTAACAATACTTATCACTTGTTGCAAAGTGTCACTTAAAATAGTAGATTTGCTGATTTAAGGTACAATGAATAGAAATGAGAGCATCTGGATCTGTTAATACATTCTTTTTTATCTCTACAATAAACCCTTCATGTTTTCCTGTCATGGAAGGTGCACTGTCTGTACATTTACTCACAAATTTACCAAATTCAGTCCTATTTCACAACATTTATCTTGAAAGTTTTTGCATATATCTACTCCCCACATTCTGGGGCAAGAATGCCCAAAGCTAACAACTCTTCATAGCCAAGAAAACTTCTGTTATGACCCTAAGGAAGTATAAAACCTGGGCTGAGATAGTAACATCAGTTAATTCATTCAAAGTGACTGAATGATGTATATGTTCCTTTCGAAGGACCACATGAAGTTGTTGTGTTAAGTTGAAGGCCAATTTATGATGCTGATCAATTATGGTTCTCCTTGAAAGAGGCAGTTGTTTTTACTTTGAAATGTTCTCAGGGTCTAAGTGTCCTACGACTTCTACAGTGCAGTTTTTCACAATGTCTACATCACCAAGTGGCTTCCCTTTTTCCTGAGTATGTGAGCTACTTTTTAAGTTACTTCAGTGGCATTATGTTCAGGTCTTACTACTGTTTAAAAAAATTATTTATGGTATTGCTTTTCATCTTTTAAATTCTGCAATGCAGTCTTTCTCATCTCTCCCCCTAATTTAAGATATTTGTGATCTTTATGAGTGTTATAATGCTGATGAGCATTGAATTTTGAAAGATGATATTACAATATCACCCAGCAAGCAAATCATCTTCTCTGTAGCAGAAACAAGATAAGATTACGATTCCCAATCCTTGGTAAAAATCTATTTTCTTTCTTCAGCGTTCTCTTGGTCTTCTTTGACATGATGTGTTGTTAAGCAGACTCAGTCAAATACACTGTTGACCTACGTAACTATTCACAATTCTACTTCAAACAGAAACACAGTGCACCATGGTCTGGCAACAGTCTGGGGTTACTCAACCCCCCAAAACTCTCCCTATCAACCTCATGTGGTAGTGGTGCCAGTCAGGCTGGAGAAGTTAGAACTAAATCATGAGTGTAGCAGCCATCAATTTAGCCTGTGGCTTACTAATGTTCTCATTGTGTTGGTCAATCTTGGGGGATTATTTTGTTAAAACTTATAAAATCTTTGGAATTTTAAATACATTCATTTAAAAGGTAAAGTAAAAATATAAAAGCTTATTAAAATGTATTAATGAAAATAAAATAATTTGTTCTGTAAAATTTGGATTCAGTCAAAAGCCACACTTAAGGACCTAGAGGGCCACACGTGGCCGTAAAGCTGCAGGGTCCCCATTCCCGTATTATGGAACTGGCTCAGCTGATTACAGAGGCTGAGAAACCCTAGGAAAGGCTGTCTGCAAGCTGGAGATTCTGGGATGCTGATTGCATGTCTCAGTCCATGTCCAAAGGTACAGAATTAGCGATGCTGAAGGTGTAACTCTCAGTCCCTGGCTGACGTCCTGAGTATCCAGGCAGCTGCTGATGTGAATCCTGGAGGGAAGGCTGGGTTTGCTGTGCAAATCAGGAGATGAGTGTGTCCCGGTGTTTTTGTTCTCTCTGGGTCCCCAGCAGATGGGATGTGGATCTTCACCATATAGTCTCCTTAGACTCACCCTCTAATTTCCTCTGGAAACTCCATTCTGTAGGCTTTCCTTAGTCCAGTTAAGTTGGCACCTAAAATTCATCATCAAACATTGTACTTAGAATGATGAGCATCTTGGATGGGAGAGGAACCAAAGTGGGAGGACCTATCCTCTGGGATACACTGTGTACAAAAGTGAAATAATGATAGGACAGTATGTTTGGCTAAATACAGCCCATAGGTCAAATTCAGGGTCAGTTTTTATGTATCTCTCAATTATAACATGGGTGACATATGATATACTGGGAATGGTATCGATTTGAAATAAGCTCCCAAATGAGAGAGAACACAGAGTTTAGGGAAAACAAGCAACAAAGCAAAAGAGAGGGTCAACTAAAGGAATGAAAATGACTTCATGTCAAAGGTCTCCTTGAAAGCCAGCTGGAATATTGAAGGAAGTCACAGACTTGGATGTATCTTAGGTCAGGTGCAGTTTCAGAATTCTAAATATAACAAAAGAAATTCCATGAGCTTCTGACTAAAACAAACAAACAAACACACAACCACAACAAAAAAACCAATAAAATCAACATTAGAAAAGAAATTCAATATTGCCAGCCTTAACATCCTTGGCACTCAAGGCCTCAGAACAATACACCAATACTTAAATTTCTAATAGAAGGCAGATTTTAATCCTAAAATTTTACATCCAGTGAAGTTTTTATTCACTAATGAGGTCAAAAAATGGTATTTTAGGATGAGCAAGGACTCAAAAACTATTTGATTTCTTTTACCATTTCTGAATTAATTACTCCGTCAAGTATTTTGATAAATGGTAAAAGAATCAGAATGAAAGGTTTGAGAAAGGTGAAATGCATTGCACATGTTGTATGCATTGTTGTGCACAAAGGACACACTGGTGGCTAATGAAGGAGGAGCTCTGAGTCAATGATCTAAGTAACTGCAACAGGTTTGCAAATTCACTAACAGAGACAGTGAGGAAAGCTCTCGGGGGACGGGCTTCCCGCTCAGCAGACATGATGTCATGTGTTGTCTCTCATTGGGAAGCTCTGGTGGGGAACCAGGGAAACGTTAGTTGGAGGTCTTCTGGAAGGTTCACTCTGCTTCCCATTTGTTCCCTGTCCTTCTCTAGCAAACGATTCACTTGTGTTTGGATGCTTCCTGGAGTTTCCCACTCAGGTTTGTGTGGGATGTAGATGCCAACTGGGTGGCAAAGATGCTCCAGTGACAGGGTATTATTAAAAATTCCGACCAGTACTCCTCTCTATTGATCTCCTGTCCAGAAAGTTCTTAATTATAACTTTTACTAGGTAAGGCCCTTAAAGAAAAGCAAGAGCAAACAGTCTGCATTTGTACTAGTCAATGTCATCTTGGCAGATGTGATTTATTAGGAAATTTTCCCTGCTGTGAGATGCATCACCCAATGCTGGCCAATTAACCTCTGTAGCTAACAAACAAACAAACAAACAATTGTTGTGAGACACGCTGGCTAGCTCCTGATGTGTGAATGAGGTGCAGCAGGGCTGGGTTCAGACGGCTGGGAATGGTTGGCAGCCAGATGTAGATTCAACAAATATTTATCAGGAGCTTGGTGTATGTCAGTAATTCTATAGATATATTTGCTTACATGATCTTATTTGGACTTCAAAATAACTGCATGATGTAATATTACTATTACTCCCGTCTTGTCAGTCAAACTGTAAACACAGGGAATGGGGAATTTCCTCCCCATCCTCCCTGACCCCCACCATAGTTTGTCCAAGGTCATATACCCTCAAACACTGGTGAAGATAAGATTTAGATATTGGTCTTGACTGTATCCCAACATATGGATACAGCCTTATGTACCAACATGGAATTTCTTTTCCCCAGATTGTTGTCAGGGAACATAATCTCAATGTATTTGCTGCATATTTCCTATATCCCACACAGGTGTAAGTGTGCGGTCATGGATGAACTTCAGACATTCTCCCCCCAACTGACTTTGGAGGATGGCAGACATGGGACACGGTGGCCTGGGCGCTCTGCCAAGCTGCACTGTTCTACTTGCATTTTGGGTTCATGTCATCTGCTGGCAGTGCAGATCATTTACTTAAGGAAAGGAATGGAACTCGATGCCATGTTTCACTGGAATGTTGAGGCTGTTGCTTACTGCATTATGTGTGGGTCCATTCGTGAGTTCTCAGCAGGTAGGAGATCAGATCTAGATGCTGGCAGTGTGCAACCAGATGAGGGGGTGTGTGCAGAGAGTTGGGCTGGGGAAGCTCTTCACAATTTGTGTGTGGGAGGAGAGTATGTGGTACCAGTTGGGGTTGTGGTCATGATGGAATGTGGAAACTAGAGAGAAATCAAGGAATGCTGTCAGTCTCAGAGGAAAATATAAAGACTTGGGCCCTGAAATTGAAGCAAGATTGAAGTGTTGAAAACGGCTTTGGTCCTTAAGTCAGAAAGTCTAAGAGACTATCTTTGTTTGAGCTTCCGCTTTCCCTCTTTAGCTGAGGGCTAAAATACCAACACAGAGAATGATTTTCTGAAGGCTAAAAGACCAATGCAGAGAATTATTTTCTGAAGGCTAAAATACGAACACAGAGAATTATTTTGGGGATTACATAACACAAGCAAGTCACCTAAATGATAAGTGGTTCATACCCAAAGCTCAAAAACATGGAAAAAAAAAATCACAGGCACTGCCACACCTGATGATATATTGGAGCAGGGTACCAGAGCAGAAAATCTGAGTGTATGCTCACCTTTGGAGATTCTCCTTCCGTCTTTCTTTCTCTCTGGATTGGAGAATATGTACAGTCTGAGATGTACAGTGGGGTCTGAAAATGGTCCTAGATGCAGAGAACAGGGCTGTGGGGTCAACCACTCCTGCAAATCTCTCTACTCTCTCATTCCTCTTCTCTGGGACTTTCCCTTACAGAGGGTCAATTTGGGACAGCAGCTACAAATCCCACTGTCCTATGCCAAGGCTGGCGATCCCTGTGAGAAACTTCTCTACAGAGTAGAATGCTACAATGGTGGTGGTGGGGTGGACAACATTTACTGGTGGCTCCTGGCACTAGTAACACTTCCTTGGGGCCTTCTGTTTTTCCAAGTGCTTCCTCTCCTTGGATTCTCTCTACTGTTTATGTTGTTGTTGTTGTTGTTGTTTGAGTAAAATCTTCTTTCATAAGCCTGTTTCCTGGAAAAGACATTCATTTAAATAATTAAATCCTTCTTCTATAGTACAGTTTCCATTTATTGCCTTGGAAATCTGACTATACTAATTCTCCTCAGAAGAAAAAATAATTAGTTGCTCCGATTTTCTTTTAATTGTGAGAAATCTAGTTCTCAAAAGAGACCATAGAGTCAAGAACATAACGTTTGAGAAGATAGAAGAAAAATTAATATTCTTAGTCCTCTTTGCTCTGCAGGAAGAGGATGTTAGTTTAATTTTTGTCTCCTCTATAACAGGAATTGTGTAGGTAATTTCAGACATATAATTTCAAGTTTTGGTCCGAGCCTTTTGCAAAGCAGTTATTACCATTTCCATTTTCTAGATAAAGAAACAGGATCATAAAAACCAAATAATTAGGATGTGAAGGAACCAGCATTTGAAGGTAGGTCTCTTTCATTTAAAACAAATTCCATTCTATTTGTATTTGTCAAAAAATATATGAATATGCAAGCCTTTGGTGCTATGAAAATTTAATTTTTAATAACACATTTCTATGAAGTATATATTAATTGTGGGGCTCTGCGAAGCTTGCCAAAGATGAGTAGTTTAGCCTCCTCCTTCCAGAGACTATTTCATACTGATTGTGTTCATTTTTATTTTTTCAGCAGAATATGGTAGGTTTTATGAAACTCCATAATTCCATACTGACTTTGGAGGTCTGAGAGGCTGAGTTCTGAGCAACCTGGTTCCTGATGCTGCAGTGACATGGAATGAAGGAGATGGGCCCTCTCCAGTCCAGTGTGGGAAGGCCTGAGAGGGCCCACCGTGGGTGCATAGAAGGAGGTTTCTGTGTGTGCCTATGTGTGTAAGGGGAAGCCCACTTGGACAGTGATATGACCAGACTTTCAGAAGCAAAGCAGAGCCTCCCTCCCTCAGAGTGTATACTGCCAGAAAGGATTGAAATTCAAGCTTTGGGAAAACTAGCTAGCAATAATCATAATAATTACTCCTTTTTATTACATACCAAAGGAAAGATCCCTTACATCCTTTATTAGTAGTTTGCTCCACATTGCACTGAGGGCAGAGAGGATATTTAACTTGCTGGCATTCAAACTCAGGAATGTTGAACTTGAAATTTGTGCTCATTCCTTCTGCTCTGCTGAGCCAAGCACTTTGTCCTTGGGAGACCTGTCCAATTCCAGAAGAGAGCCGTGGGCAGTTTAGACAGTAGTGGAAGGCCTGTGCCCCCAGCAGGCTCCCACAGCAGTTGTTTATGTCCACCTGGCTGACCTTCATTGGCCAACTTCTGTACATGGGGAGCAGGTGGGTAAGCGAGGAGGGTGGGAGTTGTTTGAATCACAGAAGCTTTTACAGATGGAGACTTGCTGTAATTCCCGGGTATGTCCCACCAATAGCTGCTGAGGATGCAAAGATAAGGCACTGGGATCTAACGGTAAGACACAAGATTCAGCCCTCTGGAAGGTGAATGCTTTCTGTGGGCAGACAGGAGGCTTGAGCTCTCTGCGGGAACCCTAAACACACGGCCACTGAAAACAGGACTGACGTGGGGGCCCATTTCTGGGCAGCCTTGCAGGTAGTGGGGGCATCACAGTTCCCTCTGAGATGGCCTCAGCCTGCTGGCAGATGCTGTAATAAACTTATTTTACTAAACTCTTAAAAGGTCTTATCAAATGTAAGGAAATACTTGGTGTTGGAAAAGCTGGAGGGGTGGAACGGACTTTGTCAGTGGTATCTCCTTGCTTACCTGCCTGGGTGAGGCCCCAGGCCTCCCTTGCCCTGAGGCGTCCCCCGACTTGCGTTCTCCCTCCTGAGCCTTTCCTTTGACTCTGGGGCTTGGCTCTCGCCCGGCCTTCTCCATCTGTCTCCTGCCCGCTGCCAGCACCGTTCTTTGCCTCTGGATCGATTCCCATTTCTTTTCTCCCTGTGACCTCAGACAAGCCCACAATTCAGCATGGAAAAGTCTGAAGGATTTTCTTCTTTGTGATTCTGTTCTAGGAATAAGAAGATGCAAATATGCACAAAGGAATTTTTTTCTATAAACTTAGGCAATTAGAAAACAGTTGCAAGGATGGTCCCAAGATTAGGAATAAGCATCTTCATTTGCTGGGTGTAGCAGGGTCATCCTGAGGCCTGTGAAGGGCCAGTTGAGATGTCCTTCGGCAGTGCTTACTAGGTGGTCCTACTGGACCCCCAGAGAAGCCGAGAACACCCCACTTCTCCCTGCTTTCTGCAGAGCTGACTCAGCCTGTGGGCTCTCCCCAGGGGTGGAACTGCTGCCCCTCTCGCCTTTCCTGAGAGTTGTATTTATCTTAGCTATCATGTCTGCTGTCTTGTTCTTCCCACACCCTCTGAACTCTGACAAAGACATTGTCAGAACAAGATGCCACTTGGCCCAGCTCCCTTTTCTCAGAGGTGCTGCCTGAGTATATCCTAGTCTCTTCTCTGAACCATCATGGCATTGCCCGGCTTAGGGCCAAAGTCAGCACCAGGTGGGGAACTATTACTTTGCAGGTCACAGTTCTTCCTCTTGTCAGTTAAGGGGAATCTTTTAACAAGTTCTCAAGCAAAAACCACAGAAGATTTTACTGTAACGAGGCCTGGAGTTTGAGTCTGTTCTGTAGCACTCTCTCCAACCCCTCTCCTGCAGCGGCTCAGCAGCCCAAGAAGCCTAAGCACCTCTGCCAGCCGGGTGTGGCTTCTGGCCTCAATCTGAGCTGGTCCTGATGTTTCTCCTGCCTGGAATTGTGTTCTGTAGACACTACCTAGGCTGTGTGGTCTGTTTAGTTGTCCACCCTCTGTTCCCAGCCGATACTCAGGACCAATGTCCCTTTCTTCCGCTAAAAGTAATTTTATTCTTATCCTCTGCTCAAGAAAGCTGCAACCTCTTACAATAACTAAAATCTCATTTAATTCAGAGTAGAAGTGCTCGGGTGTAGAGTTATTCTCCCACATCATAGCAGTGCAGTCCACAGAAGGCAAGGAGCTCTATAACATAAACTACCAAGTCCCAAAACAAAACAAAAACGGAAGACCCATTGTTATGAACTGAATTATGTTCCCCTGAAATCTATGTGTTGGAGCTTAAATTCCCAAAGTGACTATATCTGCACATAGGGCCTTGAAGAGGTAATGACAGATGAATAAGGGTATGAGGGTGGGGCCCTGATCCAATGGGACTGGGGTCCCTCAAAGAAGAGAAAGGGGTAGCGGGTGTGAGCACACACAGAGGAAAGGCCTCGGGAGACACCAGCCCTGCTCACAGAATTGCAAGAGATGAATTTCTGTTGTTTAAAACACCCAGTCTGTGGTATTTCTCTGTGGTAGCTTTTGCAGACTGATGCACCTATCAACTTGTGGAATGAGTCTGTGAGCAGGACATGGAACCCCAATAGTCCAAGAAAACATTGTAACATCAGGGGGCACTAAGAGATGTTTCTGACACAGCAGATGGTAAGTATTTAAGGCATGGATAGGAGGGTGGGGATTTGGATGGAGAAATAAATTACTGGGCCCTGATTGTTCTACAGAAAGGAAGAATGTTTCCAAGTATCGTCCAAGGTGCTGTCTTAAAACAAAAAATGTATGGCACCTTTCTGATTACCGTAGCATCAGACACACCATAGACAATCAATAAAGTTGAGATAAATGTGAATATATTCATCTTTCATCCTTGTGTGTACTTCTTTATTTTTTCAGGAACTAGTCCTGGTTTAACAAAAATAAGTTAATGAGTCTGAGGCGCCTGACCGTTTCCTATGGATTTTCTTCAAGTTGTCTGACAGAGAAGACTCTTTAACTGAAAGAGGTTACATCATGTGAGCTGTAAGTAAGTGAGAGTAAGTATCCATCATGTGAGCTAAAGCTAGTCAGAGTCGAGCCCCAAAAGATGAATCCAGGAAGCTGTAATACTTGGGGAGAAATCACACCTCCATGTGGGGAGCTGGGCCCTGTCAGTGGCATGTGTAACGCTGACCATGGGAGAAATAGAAAAGTTGCAAGTGTCAGCAAAAGGTGCCTTGGACTGCCGTCTCTGAACATGGACGATTTGGGGGACAGGGCGGCCAGCAGGCCCTAGGCTTGACCCCCCGGCCTTTATTTATCTCTTTGTGGATGAGTGTCCTTGAGAGGAGTAGTTCTCACACCACAGAAACCTAAAATTGGAATGAAATGAAAATAATCTTTTAGCATCTACTCATTTATATTTTTTGCATTGCTCTTAGGAAAGCTGAAAATTATGTATTGCTTTGGAAAGAGTGATAGAATTGAAATAATCCATCAATATTTACCCTTCAAAGTGAGGCCATTTGTAGCAAGTACAAAGAGAGAGGAAAGAACTTTGGAGGCAGAGCAATGCTCCCATCCTAAATTCTAGCTCATTCTAGTGTTAGGGAAGTTGCCAAATCACCTCAGCCTCCCTTTTATTTTTTTTTGTCTTTTTGAGACAGAGTGTCAGTCTGCAAGAGATCCTCTTGCTGCAGTGTCTCAAGTAGCTGGGACTATAGGCACCTGCCACAACACCCAATTTTTCTATTTTTAGTAGAGACAGGGTCTCACTCTTGTTCAGTCTGGTCTCCAGCTCCCGAGCTCAAGCAATCCACTTGTCTCATCCTACCAGAGTGCTAGAATTATAGGCATGAGATGGTGCCCTGCCCCAGCTTCAGTTTTTACATCTATAAAATGGAAATATGAATTTATTTCAAGCAATATGGTAAATTGAACTACTGTGAAATTTCTTTTAACACCCCCCGAAATACTAGATAAAATATAAAAACAGAACCAAATCAAAATCCACATGTGGCTTCAAGAGAAAGAAAGAGAAGTATGAAGTGTGAGAAAAGAAGAGGGACTTTAAAACCAGTTGGGAGCTGAGGCCCTGGTGCTGCTGAGTCAGGAGGGCTCAGGATTCCGGGTGGAAGAGGGGCGTGGCCTCCAGCCTTGAGATAGTAAAGGGAGAGGCAGTGAAGGTGGGGGCGCCCACAGGGACTGCATAGTGAGTGTTTACAATGACTCCAGTTGTACCTAATGGCAATGAACATGAAAACTGGAAATCGGGAATATACATATGCATGCACACATAACAGTGTTGTGAAATTTTTAAAAGGCATAATAAAAAATAAAACAGTACTCTATTATTAAAGGCACATAAGCATGCATAAAGGCCTGAAATGTCCAGAAAGTCAGCAAGTAAGCACACTACCTCAGTAACCCTAGAGAGGGTGAACGGGTTGGTCAATGGGACTCATCTGTATATGTAATCTATTTTTTCAAAGAAAGAAAGGAAGAAAGAATGAATGAGTGAATGAAGGGGGAAAGGAAAGAAGAAACAATGCAAGTGAAAGTGGTAAAATATTAATATATATTTTAAAAATATGGGTGGTATGAGAAGGGTGTTCTTCATTATTTTCCTTATTTTTCTTTAAGTCAAAATACTTCACGAAGACATAAAATAAGTGGGGATAAAATACCCATGTTAATACTAGTTATGATTGTTAAGTATTTTATATATTACATACTATTTAATATATTGGGAATTATAAATATACATATATACTGTGATGATAAAAAATATATAATATATGCCAAATTGGACACATAATTACTGTATAATAATAAGTATGGCTTTTTCATCCTGTAATTATTTCCATGGTGTTTAATATATCTTACCCAAACTTGTCTCTAGCTATTAAGGATTCGAACTATTGGAATTTTCATAAGTCCTTAAAAAGACAGTGCTAATGAGCTAGACAGTTTGCAAGCCTTGGTGAGTCCTCCAGGGTGGGTGGCTACAGACCAGGAGGCCGCTGCCTGCTGGTCAGCCACATGGCTGGGTCAGCCTCTTCCCCTCTCCACACTGTATTTACGAATCTGTAAAGTAGGTATATTATGGCATTTACCACAAAGATTTTTGTAATGATTAAATTAATATATAAAAAATACTAGAATATCTCCAGGCACAAAATAAGTACTATGCCTTATCAATAATTTCGAAATTAAAACAGAAAAGTTCTCAAAGGGATTTCATTTTCACGAGTTCAGAGAAAAGTTCAGCCTATGTTGGACACATTAGGCAGAACCTGTGACTTTTGGGGTAAAAGGGATCTTTACCCCACTAAGAGGTCTTTCCCCCATAGCCTCGGCCTTGCTCCCTTGAATTCTCCTATTCCTGGGGGAAACCGGTTGCTGAGCTGCCCTGTGACTTGACCTCCAGCGTCAGCTCATCATGTCAGGGTAGGGGGACAAAAGGTGACACTGTTTTCTTTGATCATCACATTAGGGAAATGACCCCTTTCCTGAGGGTGCAGGAGTGGAAGCCGCGACCCCTACATGTTGTGGAGTGTGTGCGAGCCCGAGGTCTGGGGTTTACCCCATGCTAGGTCTGCGGACCTTTCCTCTCCTGTGTTGCCAGATGGCTTTTTATCTCCTTTTCCACGTAAAGGAAATAAAGCGAAAGGAGGGGCGGCACCTGTGGCTCAGTGAGCAGGGCGCTGGCCCCATATACCGAGGGCGATGGGTTCAAACCCAACCCCGGCCTAAATGCAACAAAAAAATAGCCGGGTGTTGTGGTGGCGCCTTTAGTCCCAGCTACTCCGGAGGCTGAGGCGGGAGACTCTCCTAAGCCCAAGGAGTTGGAGGTTGCTGTGAGCTATGACTTAACAGCACTCTACTGAGGGTTAATAAGTGAAACTGTCTCTCTTTCTCTCTCACACACACACACACAAACAAAAACCAAACCTAAAAAAAAAAAAAAAAAAAGCAAAATAAGATGAGGAGACAATAACAGAGAAGGAAGGAAAAGGACGAGACCTGCGGGCATTTTCTAGGCGAGCCTGCTGGGCCCGCGTTTGCAGGTGGCCAGAGCACCTGCAGCAGAACGCGCTCCGGGACAGTAGCACCGACCTGTCGCTCTCTCATGTCTCCGGAGAACGCAGCACTTGTCACTGGTGCTGTGTGGGGTGTGCCGGTGAAGGGTCGCCGCGCAAGCTCTACTGACATGGTCCCCACGTCTCTTCTCTGAATTCGCCTTACGCCAACGCTCAAAAAGACCACTTCGAAGGCCAGACAGTTTTTCGCCTGCGTGAGGAGCTGGTGCGTGAGCTGAGCCCTAGCAGGCCCCGGAGGGACCCCCATCCTTTCTGGAGAGACGGAAAGTGCAAGGGTGACTCTGGGACAGGGCCACGCTCTGATGAGGGGTGGGAGGTCTTGCAAACCAAGGGCAGGGGGCCGGGCATTTTCTAAATTATGGAGCTACTTTGTAACATTTTGTGAACTCTCTTTTTGAATTTTCTGGATTGGCTCTTTACAGTTCCTAAATTAACTACCCAGAAGCTGGCTTCCTCATTCCCCTTTTGCTGAAGGCATTCAGTCTCATTATGTCTATTTATAACAATATAAAATTCGTCTATGAATGAGACTAATAATATAAAATGTATCAAAGTCATGTCCAAGGACTGCAGGGCATATTAATTTGCTTCCATGGGTTTTAACTTGGCAGTTCCCATTAACATTAATGGGAGTATTAGGTTAAAATGCGGTGTAATGAACAAAGAACAGCCATCAGAACAGGCGCAAACAACCCGCATAAGAAAAAAATTCCATGATGATGTACATCACACGTACACATTAAACTAGGATTATCGTATCATGGAAGAGAACGTTTGTTATTCACAAATATGTTCATAAAATTGAAATGCATGCTGGACCATAACTGGTCACCAAGCCCTGTAATTGTGAAAATGTGAGCCTCCGATCCTTTCCTGCTGATTATTGCTGCGGGAAACTGTTTCAGTTCCAAGGATAGCACATTAATATAGTAATAACACCTGTTAGTCAGCGTTACCAAAAGGAAACCTTTGTCTTCAGAACAAGCAACTCCAAGCAGAATTATATTAGGATAGATAAAATTTGTCTAAACTAAATTATTTCCAGAAAAATTAGCCACTGACAAAAATTATCTTGGTAATATATCAGTAAGGATCACTTGTGCAGTTAGGAACAATGCAAAAATAGCTTCTAAAAATGTACTCTTCCCTGAGTGCCTACCTTAGATTATTTTTCAAAAAATAATTAGAACTGCAAAATTAGACTCAGAAAGATATCTGTCTCTGTGTGTGTGTGTGTGTATATATACATATATGTCTGTACTAGTTTAGGTGGCATAAATAACAGAAATTTATTTTTCACAGGTCTAGAGTCTAGAAGTCCATCCCAGGCCACACTGCTGGCAGGCTTGGTTCTCCTGTGGCCTCTGCGTGTGGCATACATGCAGCTGCTTCTCACAGTCCGGCATGGTCATTCCTGTACATCCTGGTCCTGGATGTTTCCTTGCATCCTTTTTTTTTTTTTTTTTTTAAAGAGATAGAGCCTTACTTTATCACCCTGGGTAGAGTGCTGTGGTGTCACAACTGACAGCAACCTCCAACTCCTGGGCTAGGTGATTCTCTTGCCTCAGCCTCCCGAATCCTAACCTCTTTTTTAAATAAGGATCCTGGTAGTACTGGATTAAGGCCCACTCCAATGACCTCATTTTAACTTACTCATCCCTTTAAAGACCCTGTCTCCAAATAGTCACATTTTGAGGTAGTAGGGGGCTACACTTCAACTTGTGAAGTTGGAAGGGACACAATTCAGTCTATAACCAATTACCTAACTCATCTCTCTATTGAATCTTATCTATCTATCTAGTTTTTGAACCCATTGTTTTAAAAACTGGAACACTATGAAATTGTGAATATTTAAAAAACTAGGAATTTATATTTGAAAATTGTTGCCTGAGTTTTTGTCCTGACCTTCCTTTCTTTCGGCTCTGGACACTGGTCACTTTTCCTATCTGTAATGCAAAATTTTCAATTCCTACTTTCTAGGATTAGCTCAGATATTTAACAATTTAGCCCATGTAAAAACACCTAATTCTGACCCACAGATACTTGTTAGTTTAGAAATTCAAATTTCAGGAAAAATTTTACCCAAAGGAATTTACAAGGAATAGAGAAATCCCTCATAAATTCTATAACTCTGAGAACAACTGTTAGCATCTTTTCCAGTCTCTGTTTGTACGTAGAGGGCAGATGCGAAAGCGCACACACACATTACAGAATCATCCAATAGACATTCGATTATCTACTGATAATAAAAGTTTAAGTTCATTTTACTGATATAATAGTTATAATGAATTTAGGATTAATGTTCTGTATTGATTTTCTTTAAAGGATAAATGTATTGTTTTTTTTTCAAGTAATAAAATATTCAGTGACGAACATTTATTGAGCATTATCGAATGTTAAGAACTAAAGATAAGAAAACACGAATGAGGTGTGATACCATCAGGGATCAAAGAAGGTAAGGACTTCTGAACTGGAAGCTGGTTTCAAAACCTGGAGGGGACTCTTCTAGACAAATGGTGGCTGAGAGTGGAGGAAGGGAAGAGGCAAACAGATCCAAGGGAATAGATACCACAGGAGAGAAAACAGCAAGGAGTGCTCTGGGCATCATGGGCCCAGTGTTGCTGGAGCCCAGATGGCAGTGGCGGCCTAGGTGGCAGAAGTTCCCAGCGCCATGCTGTAAGGGGCGTGTGCATCATCACGCAGGGCCAAGTGGGCAGCTGTGATACAGTGAGGGAATCTGAATCAATGAACTTTCTTTCATTTTTAACATTTTAATTTTTCAACTTGACAAATAAAATTGTATATATTTATTGTGTACAATGTGATGTTTTGAAAAATATATACACATATTGGAATAGATAAATCAAGCTAATCAATATATACATTATCTCATGCAGTTATTTTTGAATTGAGAACACTTAAAGTCTACCATTTTAACAATACCAAGAATACCACACTGTATATTGTTAACAATCACCTCATTGTACAATAGATCTCTTGAATTTCCTCCTGACTTAAATTTTATATTGTTTATCCCACATTTCCCTACCCTCCCTTCCCATTGCCCCAACTCTTGGTAACCATCATTTTATCCTTCACTTCTATAGTTCCATAGTTTTAGAATCCATATCTAAGTGAGATCATGCAGTATTTGTCTTTCTCCACCAGGTTTGTTGCATGTAACATGATGTCTTTTAGGCTAGTCTGTGTTGTAGCAAATGACAAGATTTCCTCCTCTGTATACATACCACATTTTCTTTATCCATTCATCTGTTTTTGGACACATAGAATGATTCCATCTTTGGCTATTGTGAATACTCTGCAGTGAACATGGAGGGCGTGTGTCTCTTTAACATACTGATTTCATTTCTTTTGGATATATATCCAATAATAGGATTGCTGAATCACATGATAGTTCTAGTTTCAGTTATCTGAGGAATTTCCACAATGGCTGAACTAATTTACATTCTCACAAACACTGTGCTGGCAGTTCCCTTTCTTAATATCTTTTATTTATTTATTTTTTTGAGACAAAGTCTTGCTTTGTCACCCTTCTTCATGTTTTTGACAACACTTGTTATATTTTGCCTTTTTGATAACAATCATTCTAATAGGTATGACATGCTATCTCGTGGTTTTTAATTTTTATTTCCCTGAAGGTTAGTGATGGGCAACATTTTTTATATGCTTGTTGGCCATTTGTGTGTCTTCGTTTGAGAAATGTCTACTTAAGTCCTTTGTCCATATTTTAATTTAACAATTCTTGCTATTAACCTGTTTGAATTCATTATCCATTTTGGATATTAACCCCTTATCATATGTATGGCTCGCAAATATTTTCTCCCAATCTCTAAGATATCTCTTCACTCTGTTGATATTTCCTTGGCTGTGCAGAAGCTTCTTTGTTGTAATCCCATTTGTCTATTTTTACCTTTTTTTTTTTTGCCTGTGCTTTTAGGTTCGTTACCAAAAAATTCATTGCTTGGACCAATGCCATGAAGTTTTCCTCCTATGTTTTCTTCTAGTAGTTTGTAGGTCTTACATTTACGTCTTTAATCTTTAATATTTTGAGTTGATTTTGTATATGATGTGAAATGAGGGTATAATTTCATTCTTCTGCATGTTGACATCCAGTTTCCCTACTACCATTTATTAAAGAGATTTTCCATTTCTCATTGTTTGTTCTTGGCAACTTTATTAAAAGCCAATTGACTGTAAATGCATGGGTTTACTTTTGGACTCTATTCTTTTCCTTTGGTCTATGTGTTGGTTTTTATGCCAGGAATATATTGTTTTGATACTATGATTAGTAGTATATCTTGAAGTCAGGCAGTGTGGTGTTTCCAGCTTTGTTTTTTCCTTCAGGATTTCTTTGGATCTGTGGGGTCTTTTATAGCTTTTTGCTGAATTTTTGAATTTTTATGAAAAAATGTCATTGGAATTTTGATAGTGATTGCATTGAATCTGTATATAATTTGGGGTAGTATGAATATTTTAAGAATATTAATCCCTCTAATCAAGAACATCTTTCCCTTTACTTTTGTCTTCTTCAGTTTTTTAAACCAATCTCTTTTAGTTTTTAGTATACAGATATTTCATCTCCTCCGTTACATTTATTCCAAAGTGTTTCATTTTATTTTGGGTAGATATTTTATTTTATTTATTTAGTTTTGTTTGTTTTTCTGAGACAGACTCTCAGTGTGTCACCCTTGATAGAGTGCTGTGGAGTCACAGGTCATAGCAACCTCAAACTCTTGGGCTTAAGTGATTCTCTTGCCTCAGCCTCCCTAGTAGCTGGGACTACAGGTGTCTACCACATTGCCTGCCTATTTGTTGTTGTTGCTGTCATTATAGTTTAGCAGGCCAGGGCTGGGTTTGAACCTGTCAGCCCTGGTGTATGTGGCCAGCGCCCTAACCACTGAGCTATGGGCACCAAACCTTTTAAAAGATATTTTAAATGCAATTTTCCTTGATTTCTTTTTCAGATAATATGCTATTAATATATGAAAACACCATAGATTTTTATATGTTAATTTTGTGTTTTACTCAATATTTATTAGGTCTTACAATTTTTTTGCAGATTCTTTAAAGCTATATATATATATGTATAATCATGTTGTTTGTAAATAGGGAAAATTTAACATCTTCCTTTGCAATGTGGATGCCTTTTCTTTCTTTTTGCTTGCCTGTTTTCTTTGGCCAGGACTTCTAGTAGTATATTGAAGAGAAGTGGGAAGAGGGGCACCCTTGACTTCTTCCTGATCTTAGAGGGAAATCTCTCAACTTTTTACCTTTGAGTACAATTTTAGCGTTGGCTTGTTAATAGCATTTATGTGGTGAGGTACATCCCTTTCATACTTATTGTCTTGAGAGTATTTGTCATGAATGGAAGCTGAATTTTGTTTAATGCTTTTTCTGCATGTTGAGATCATAATGTGTTTTTGTTTTTTATTTTTTAAATGTTATGTACCTTATTCATTAATTTACATATGTTGTACCACTCTCACATCCCTGGAATAAATCCCACCCATCATGGTAAATTCTCTTTATAATGAGCTGTTGAATATGATTTGCTAGTATTTTGTTGAGTATTTTTTCACATATGTTCATTAGTCTTCTGTTCTTGTCTTGCTTTGGTGTCAAGATAATTCTGGCCTTCAAAATACGTTTGGAATATGGTGGACCCTGTGGCTCAGTGGTAGGGTGCTGGCCCTATATACTTAGGGTGGCGGGTTTGAATGCTCTCCTGACCAAACTGCAAAAACAACAAAAAAATAGCTGGGTGTTGTGGCAGATGCCTGTAGTCCCAGATACTCAGGAGGCTGAGGCAAAAGAATCCCCTAAGCCCAGTAGTTGGAGGTTGCTGTGAGCTCTGATGGCACAGCACTCTACCGAGGACAATAGAGTAAGACTCTGTCTTTTTAAAAAAAAAAGTTTGGAATTATTTTATTTTCTTCAATTTTTTGAAAGAGTTTGAGAAGCATTTGTATTTGTTTTTCTTTGAATGTCTGGTAAAACCAAGCAGTGAAGCCATCAAATTCTAGGCTTTTCTTTGATTGAAGACTATTTGTTATTGATTCTTTCTCTTTTAGTCATTATTGATCTGTTCTATTTCTTCTTCATTCAATCTTGGTAGGTTGAATGTGTGAAGGAATTTATCCATTTATTTTAAGTTATGCAATTTGTGGAAGCATAATTGTCTCTTTTATCCTTTGTATTTCTATTGTACCAATGGAATTTTCCATAGGGCTGGAAGAGAGGAGAAAGTCCAGGATGATTCATTGGTTTCTAGCTGTGGGAAATGAGAGAATCATGGTGTGATATATTGAGACTGGAATACAGAGAATTTTGTGGAACATGTAGATATCCATTTTTCAGGATTGGCTTTATGAAGGAGTGATGGGAGAGAGTTGTGCTATCATTATGTACTGTACATGTGCTGCGTTCATTAGAAAAGCAGCTGCATGAAAAGAAAGTGAATGGGGATGCACTTTAAGATTTGTGTACACATCAGATGATATGTTACAAAGAAAATAATAATTTTACTTTTGCTTATACTACTCAAGAGCTATATGGATACAAAACTGTCGCAGAGTCTACAGAATTTCGAATAAGAGGCTACACAGTCTTTTAAAAAGAAGAAATTCCAGCAACCGTATTCATCTCCCTTTTCTTAGCCTCATTGTTATTCTCTAAGATTGTATGCAAGAATAATTCAGAAACAAATGAATAACTGGGAAGAAGAAAGGCAACGAGTCAAGAGAGATAAAAAGAAAGTATTGGTTTTTCTTAATATAAGGAAATGGGTGAAGATCCAGCCTTAGGAAAATAATCTTTTCTTTTTCAATTGGTTTTTATTTTTACTAAAAGAAACATACCAAATCCTCATTTGACTCTCTTTCTCCTTGTTAAATTCCTGCTTGCTCCTCTTTTTAAAATACAATTCAGAGGTTTTAGTACACTCACAGAGTCATGCAACCATTAACACAATCCACTTTAGAATGTTTTGATTTTCCACAAAGGAAGCCACATACCACTGAGCTACCAGCCCAGAGTCCCACCATCTCTCACCCTAGGTAACAGTCAAAATATTTTGCCTCAAATATTTGCCTATTGTGGCTATTTTATGTCAGTGGAGTTGTACAATATGTTCTCTCTTGCAACTCTCCTCTCAATTAACACAGAGCTTTGTGCTTTCATTTTCAGGATCTGTTCAGGTTGCAGCATGTGCCAGCACTCTTCCTTTTATGAGTGAATGTTTTGTTTATACATTGGTAAGTCAACAGACACATGAGTTGTCTCTAGCTTTTGTCTATTATGAATACTACTGTCATAAACAACATTCATTTGCATGTTTTGGTGTGGACATATCTGCATTTCTCTTGGGTCTGTGACTCAGGAATGGAATTGTTGGTTCACCTGGCAACTCTATGGGTTACACTTTGAGACACTCTGGGTTGTTTTCCATGTAGCTGTAGCATTTTATCATTTCAATAGTAGTCCATGAGTTATGATTGACTATGGTTCTCATTTCTCCATATCCTCACTAACAATTCCTGTTGTCAGATTTTTCAATTACAGCCATGCTCTTGGGTATGAAGTGGTATCTGGTTGTGATTTTGATTTGCCTTTCCTTGACTACAAATAATCCTGGGTATCTTTGCTCAGGCTTATTGGTCATTTATCTTTTTTACAGAAATGTCTATTTGGATCCTTTGCACATTATAAAATTGGGTTGTTATTCTTTATATTATTGAATTGTAGGAATTATTTATATTTTCTAAATGCAAGCTCTTTATCAGATAAATGATTTTCATATGTTTTCTCCCACTTTGTAGTTTGTCTTTTCATTTTCCTAATAAAATTATTTGAAGCACAGTTTTCTAATTTTGATGAAGAACAATTTACCTATTTTTTGGGGGGGGTTACTTATGCTTTTGGTGTCATATCTAAGCAATCATTACATGATATATAAGATCATAGATATTTATCCCTATATATTTTTTATTTTCTCTATACATATATATGTATTTATTTGGTTTCCACTCTTTGCCTTCACAAAATTAAAGAGGCTTAAAATTTAATAACAATAACAGTGTTTAACATAAGAGCTAGAAACAAAAACCTTGTAAAGAACAAATGAAGATAAATATATTCAGAAAAGAAATCAGATGATTGCTGCAATGAAATATTGAGCAATAATAATAATAATGCAAAAAAAGTAACATTCACATTATCAGATAAAAGTATGTCTATCGGTAGAATGCTTTGACTCTGAGGTTCAGTATGAAGTCATTAGTTAACTTCTTTTTCTTTTTTTCCCAAAGTCTCAAAAAATAGACAACTAATATTTATAAAGAAAAATAGAAGATAATTTCAAAAAACAAATCATGCCAAATCTTATAGATAGTAGAAAAAGAAGAAATATTTCAAAATCATTCTACTTCATCTGGATATACCTGATATTAAGATTGGAAAAAATATATTATTATAAAGGAAAATTACAAACACATTTCACTTATAAATGAGGATGCAATATCTAAAACGTCATATTAACAAGTTGAATTAAAAATCATTGTTCAAATAGTGTACTTTGGTCAAAATTAAATCCAATTTATGTGAGAATTAGTCACTATTTTCCTTTTCCTCACCCCTTCCTCCTTCTTTGTCTGCTCTCCCCTTTCTCCCCCCCAATAAGTCATTAATTGTCATTAATTGTCCTCATATCAAAATTGAATACATTGGATTCATGCTTCTCCATTCCTGTGATGCCTCAGTAAGAATAATGTGTTCTACTTCCATCCAGGTTAATACAAATGCTGCAAAATCTCCATTTTTTTAATGGCTGAATGGCATTCCATGGTATACATATACCACAGCTTGCCAATCCATGCCTGGGTTGAGGGGCATTTAGGCTGTTTCCACATTTTGGCGATTGTAAATTGAGCTGCGATAAACAGTCTACTACAAGTGCTTTATAATAAAAGGGTTTTTTTTTTTTGGAGAGAAAGGAACACTTTTACACTGCTGGTGGGAGTACAAACTAATACAACCTTTTTGGAAGGAAGTATGGAGAAACCTCAAAGAACTAAACCTAGACCTCCCATTTAATCCTGCAGTCTCATTACTGAGCATCTATCCAGAAGAATAAAAAACCCTATATTTTCTTTAAGTGATTTATAAGTTTAGTTCTTACATTTAAATCTATGATCCGTTTTGAGTTATTTTTGTCTGTGGTGTGATGAGGTAGGAGCCAAACTTCATTCCCTTGTATATGGCTATCCTGTTTTGAAAAGACTCCTTTCTTCATTGAGTGGTCTTAGAATCACTGAAAATCAATTGATCATCAACATACGGGATAATTTCTAGCTATAGCATTGATCTCTGTATCTATTCTTATGCCAGTACCACACTGTTGCGATAATTATTTTTTCAGAGTAAGTTTTTAAATCACAAAGTATTAGTCTTTCTACTCTTTTTCAAATTGTTTTATATATCACGGGTCCTTTCCATTTAGATATCACTTTTAGAATCAATTCAAAGAATTCATTTGAGACTCTGATAGAGATTCTGTTGAATTTTCAGATCTGATTTCGGAAGTATTAATATCTCAAGACTATTAAATCTTCTAAATTAGGAACATTTATATTGACTCCATTTATTGAGATTGTTTAAAATTTCTTTAAATAATATTTTGTAGTATTTGGAATGTGATTTTTGCACTTCTGTTGTTAAATTTACTCCTCAGTATTTTATTTTTTGGATGCTATTATAAATGGAATTGTTTTCTTAATTTTATTTGTAAAGTCCAAGATGTATACGCTGAAATTCTAAGCCCCTGTGGTTCTGAACTCGTGAATGGGATTAATGCCTTTGCAGAAGAAGATGGGGAGAGAGGCCTCATTCTTTCAAGCATGTGAGGACACAGGAGACAGTTCAGTTTATAAGGAGGTTGCCCTCACCAATGTCAAATCTGCTGATGCCTTGAACTTGGACCTCACAGTCTCCAGAACTGTGAAAAATAGATTTCTGTTATTTATAAGCTTCCCAATTTGAGGCATTTTTAATAGTATTCTGAATAGACTAAGATACAAACCTACAGAAATATAATTGACTTTTGTATATCAATCTTGTATTATTTGGCTGTGTTGAATTTATTCATTAGTTCTAATGATATTTTTGTGGATTTCTTAGGATTTTCCTTATATAAGAAAATAGAGATAGTTTTATTTCTTGTCTTCCTGTAGATATCTTTTCTTTCTTTTTCTTTACTAGTCGCCTTTGCCATAATCTCTAATATAGTTTGCAATAGAAATGGTGAGTGAACCTCCCTTTCTTGTTCCTGATCTTACAGTGCTAATCTTAGAATCTAGTCATACACTATTAAGTATGAAGTTAGTGTGGAATTTCTTATATGTTCCATATGAAGTTGGGGAAGTTCCCTTCTATACCTAGTTTATTTAGTCTTTCCTATTATGAATGAATGTTGGATTTGTCAAGTTTTTTTTTTTTCAGCTATTGAGATACTTTTGTTTTTTCTTTTGTATGTTTTTTTGCATTTATTGGTTTTTGGCTATTAAGTCAACTTTGCATTCCTGAGATAAACTCAATTATTCATGGTGTATAATCCTTTTTACATGTTTATATATACATACAAATATATAATAACATACATATGTCCATATATATATATATGTATATATATATATGCACACACAATATGTATGTATATTTAAAGGTTAAAGGTTATGTTTGTAAGATATATTGGTCTCTAGTTTTCTTTCCTTTTGATGCCTTTTTCTCATTTTACCATCAGGGTAATACAAGTCTTGTAGAATATCCCCATCTATGTTTTGGAAGGGTTGTAAAGAATTGATATCAATTCTTCCTTAAACATTTGTTAGAATTCACCAGTAAAGTCATGTGAACCTAGGTTTATTTATGAGAATTTTGATTACTCATTTAATCACTGCTTGTTATAGGCATACAAAGATTTCCTAATTCTCCCTGAATTAAGTTCAGCACCTGGTGTTTTCTTAGGCATTTTTCATATAATTTAAATGATATAATTTAGCAGGATATAATTCTGCATATAATTCTTTTATAATTATTTTTATTCTTTCAAGTTTAGTATTAATGTCTACTCTTTCATTTTTAATTTATTAATTTGAATCTTTTCTATTTTTTCTTGGTCAACCTAACTAAAGATTTGATAATCTTGTTGATCTTTCCAAAGAAATACATTTTGGTTTTATTAATTTTCTCTACATTTTAACTTTAATATGTCCTTAATTTGAACTCTAATCTTTATTATTTCCTCACTTCTGTATACCTTATGGTTTAGTTTGTGTTTCTATTTTCAGTGCCTCAATGTGGAAGTCTAGGTTGTTGGTTTGAAATCTTTTTCATACATATAGTCATTTACATCTATTTTGTAATTTTCATTCATTTAAAAATATTTTCTAGTTTCTTTTTTATTTCTTTGAAGTTCAGGAGTGGGTTGTTTAATGTTCATGTATTTGTGAGTTCTCTGAATCTCTATCCATTACCGCTATCTAATTTTATTCCAATGTGTTTGGAGACTATACTTCATGTGATTTTAATATTTAAAAGTTTTTCAGTGTTGTTTTCTATCTGTTCTAAGGAATCTTTCATTTGCACCTGAGATGAGTGTGGCTTCTGCTGGGGTTGGGTGGGGCGGTCTACAAGGGTCTCTTAGACCTCATCTGTTTGAAACATTAGTCACGTCTTCTTTTCCTTTTTAATCTTCTATTTGTTTATTCTACCCACTTTTGAAAGTGTCATATTGAAGTCCTTGAGACATTAACCATAAAACTATTAATGTCTCCCTTCAGTTCTGTCAGTTTTTGCTTCGTGAATCTGAGGCTCCAAAACTTACACAGTGACTCCCTCCTTTCAGTTCTTTCAGTACTGGAACATCTTAGAGATCAGCATTGCACTGAGAGACTGTTGACTTCCCTGTTTCTGAAGCTTTTGGATTTGGATTAAGTCACCTTCCCTGGATCTCCAGCTCACAGATGGCCTATTGTGAGACTTGTCAGCCTCCATAATCACATGAACCAGGTACCCTAATAAATCCCTTCTGATCTACCTATCCATCTATTCTATCTATCTATCTATCTATCTATCTATCATCTATCACCTATTATCGATCATCTAGATCCTATTGGTTTTGTCTCTATGAAGAACACTGAATAATACAATGTCTTAAGATTTGGCAACCTATTAATTGTTATAATGGTGCTTATATTAGTTTTAATTTGTATTTTCCTGATTGCCAATAATGTTGAGCACATTTTTCTATGTTTCTTGGCCATATTAAGTTTCTATTTTCTATTAAGGCTTTTGTTCACTTTTTAACTGGATAATTCTAAAATTTACAGGTTGACTTTTCTGGTTGGAAACCCTTGCCTTAAGAATGAGCCAGGATAAAACTGATTGACACCCTAATACTCTCAATACTTTATTCCTGAGATGGAGCCTACACCCACTAGTAGGAGCTGGTTGGAAGGAGGAACTCATATCTTGGCTGCAGTCATCCCAAATACAGCCTGAGCCACAGGAGGAGAGAGGCCAATGAGCTGCCCCTCCTTAGAACTGGTCAGATCCCTGGACTTGCAAATATTAGCAGATGAGGTCTATTTCCTATCATTTTTCCAGAAATTCAAAAATGCCACCTTTTAAAAAAATTTTCCAAGTTTTATCGGGAGTTGTTCTGCTGAGACCCTCATATCACCCTGGTGTAAGTAGAACTCCCCACCCCTCCTTACAAAGTTTTTTGCCCTATTTTCTTTTAAACTAACTTTGCTAAATTTTTGCCTTCATTTCACTTGCATTTGACATAGCTGACTCTGTCCTGCACATAAGGGCCACTGGATTGAGATGTCCACTAGACACTTTATCACCTGGTGAATTGGGTTCATTTGGTTCATTTGTTATCAATTGCTAGGTACCAAAGTACCACAGTTCTAGTGGCTTAAAATGACATACATTCATTATTGCAGTTTCTGTGTGTCAGCTGTGAGGCCCAGCTTAGCTGAATCCTCTGCTTAATTATGTCTCACAAGACTGCAAGGCACATACTGGTCCGGATGTGGCTCTATCACTCGCAGCTCATGTAGTGTTGCCTATTGACAAGTCCCTGTCAGGTGTAAAGCCTCAGGGCATGCGTTTCTTGCCGGTTGTTGGTTGGGCCATGACACTGTTTCAGCTTATTATGCTTTCAGGCTGGTCCCTCCTCAGGGAAGCTTACAGCATAGCTCCTTGTGTCCTCAGAACTGGTGAGGGAGAATTGAGTCTGCCAGCAAGACAAAATACAATCTTACCTGGAATGGCATGTATCTTTGCCAAATTCTACTGATGAGAAGAAGGCATAGGTCTGACGGATACTGATAATGAGGAAATTAACAGCATGAATTTAAAGAGTTTTTGGGTTCAGTCTTAGGGTTAGTCTGTGACAGTCAGGAAGGGGTTTCTTTCTGCCTTAGTTCATCACGGAGGCTGCCAGAAGGACAGCATCACTAGAGAGAAGGGTCTGCATAGAATCTACTTAAGTCTCTGGCATTTCCCTAGGCATTTCTCCTTCCTGGATTTCTGAGCACGAACCCATTTCAGTTACTTCTAGACCATTTCCTGGCTCTTTTCTCTGGCTTCTAACGTGGTCTTCTTTTCTGTCTCTCACAAATGCAGGTGTTTGCAGAGGTGCTGCCTTACCTGCTGTCATTATCAGCCATGCTAAATCCATCACAGATCTTCTGCTCTGAGAGCTGCCTCTAACCCTATGATGAGGGGTCCTCTGCCCACACTGCTCTTCCTCACATCCTTTCATTTCCTCATCTTATGCTCAAACACCTGACAAGCCAGCACCTGTCTCTCCTTCAGGTTTTTCTAACATAGCACTTTCAAAAATGGACACAAATACCTACAGATGCATAGGTAGTATATTTCCATTTTCCTCATAACCAGTCAACTCCAAGACCCTGAACACATGCCACTCAAAGAGCCTCCTAAGTACTTTCTACATTTTTGTCTGATATATTTTCATATTATATTTCTTTTTCAAAAACTTTTGACATCTCCAATCTCCTAGTTGACTACAAAATCTATTTTCTTGGATAGCTACTAAAGTCCTCCACATTGTTTAGAATCTCCCTTTGCAAAATCAACTCCCAATCTCCCCCTTTAATTTTGCATCTCACTGTCTAATTATCCTAATTAGTGTACAGGGTTTCATCATCACACTATACTATTTATACCTTAGTAATATCACTCATGCAATAGCATTCTCCACTGTATTATCTGCTAAGGATCTAATTAATTAGAACTACAAATGAAAAAATAGAAATTATATATATACATATATATATTTAAGAGCAATAATAATATAAATATGCATGTAATCATCACTAACCTTAAAAATAAGAATTTGTGACTACCACTGAGGTGGTACAGTCTATGAGTGCTCTTCCCCAGTTGCATCTCCCACTTTCTTCCTCAAGCTATTTTGACATTTGTTAGCATTCTCTTGCTTTGGTATAATTTTGTCACCTATTCATGAATTTTAAAGAATGAGATGTTTGATTTTACCTGGTTTTTAAATTAACAAGAGAGGAATCATACTATAAATATTCTACTATACGTTACTTGCCTATTTTGTTGAAAACTATATTTCTAAGATTTATTTATACTGATACCCATGGATATACTATCAATCTGTATTTCTTTGCAACATTCCATTGTGAAATACACTGCAATTCATTTATCTAATCTACTGTTGATGAAAATTTATTTCCAGATATTGCCTGCTTATAAGCAATATATACTTTGTACAAGTTTCCTAGTTTGTAAAAGTTTCTGTAAGGTCTATACCTAGGTGTGACATTTCTTTTTTTTTTTTTTTTTTTTTTTTTTGAGATGGGGCCTCAAGCTATCCCCCTGGGTAGAGTGCCATGGCATCACAGCTCATAGCAACCTCCATCTCCTGGGCTCAAGCGAGTCTTCTGCCTCAGGTGTGACATTTCTTGAATTAAGAACATGAAAGTGCTGAGTTTCACCAAAATCTTTGCACAATTGCTATGATATGAATGTCACCTCTCAAACTCATGTTGAAATTTAGTTACCTTTGATAGTAACATTACAAATAGGTTGGATTTTCTGGAGGTAATTAGGCCATGAGGGTTCTACCTTCATGAATAGATTAATACTGTTATTGTGGTAGTGGGTTTCTTATAAAAGGATGAATTTGGCCCCCCTCTGTCTCTCTTTATCCTCTTTTTTTCCCTTCAGTCATGAGATGACACAGTAAGAAAGAGAAAGACCTTCACTAGATACTGGCCCCTTCATCTTGGATCTCCAGCCTCCAGAGCTGTGTGCCAATACATTCCTCTATATTTTAAATTACCCAGTCTCAGGTATTTGGTTGTAGCAGCACAAAACAAACTAAGACAACGTATACACCTGCTATGTATGACAGCATAATTCCATCCTAATGGTTAGACAGATAAAATGTCTGTCATAGCTAATTTTGTGTGTTGACTTGATTAAGGGATATGAATAGTTGATAAAACATTTTTGTGTGTGTGAAGGTGTTTCCAGAGGATGTTGGTGTCTGAGTCAGTGGACTGAGTGAGGAATATCTGTCCTTAATGAAGATGCCATCCAATCAGCTGGGACCAGCTAAAACAAAAAGGGTCAATTTGCTATCTGCCTTTTCTGGAGTGGGGATGTCTTCTCCTCCCCTTGGAGATCAGAATGCTGGGTTCTCTGGCCTTTAGACTCCAGGACTTTCACCCACAGCTTCTTGGATTCTTAGGCCTTTGGACTTGGACTATGAGTTACAGCATTGACTTCCCTGGTTTGAAGCTTTCAGAGTTGGACTGAGCCACACTATCTATTTCTCTGGGTCTTCCAGTTACAAATGTCCTCTTGTGGTATTTCTCAGCTACCATAGTCACATGAGCTAGTTCCTCTAACAAATCCCTTCTGGTCTATCTGTCTACCTATCTCATTATCTGTATCCTATGGGTTCTATCTCTTGGAAGAACCCTGATGAATGCAATGCCTTAATATATGCCAATCTGTTAGGTTTGTAATGGTATTTTACTATAGTTTTATTTTTTTTCCTGATTACTAATAATGTCTAACATACATGTATTTTCATATATTTGCTGGTCTGTAACTTAAATGAAAAACATATTTTTGTATTTTTGTGCAGTAGCTGTTGAAATATTTCTTTTTTTAACTAGGTATTTGCCTTTTTTTCATTAATTTATATGTATATTTACTTATTCTATAGATATAGATAACACATATTTTTATAATCTTCATGGTATATTTTGACACATCCTTCTTGTTTTTATTGTAGTCAAGTGTATCAACATTTATCTGTATAATATTAGCTTTTGTTATCTTAAGAAAGCATTCATAAAAGGTCTTGAGGATAATTTCTGATACTATTGTACAAAAATTTTAAAATATTGCATTTAAAATCCATGTTTTAAATCTATAGAATTGACATAGCTACATGGGACAAGACAATGGTATGACTTCCTTTTTCTTATGGAAATGTGCTGTTGTCCTATTACAATTTATTAATATGTTTATCATTTCCCCACTGATGTGTCATACCACCTCTGTCAAACATATGTTTCTGGAATCTCTAATCTTCCCCACCTGTCCTTTTGAACCTATTCTAAAACCTCATTGTACTCTTATTATCATTTCTAAATAAAGTTTAGTGTTCGGTATAGCTAATTTTTCCTCTATGCCTAATTTTTTAATTGTGTTGGTGTTTTTGAAATGTAGAGAAATTTTGAAATCATTTGCTCATTTCTCTCAAATAAATAAGCAATAGGAAAAAACAATCTCTCGAGGTTTGATGCAGATTGCAATGATACTATAGATAAAATTATAAAAGGTGAAATTTATGAAATTTTGAGTCTTACAGCCTATTAACATGTTTTTGTACCACATCTGTATAATCTTCATATGTATTTATTACCTCTCTTTAATAACATTGGATTTTTTTTTTAAACCACAAAGCAGGTTTTATTCAGTAAGTGCTGACAATGGGAAAAAAAGCTGAGCTCCATTCTGATTTATGGTGAGGTAACAGGGCATTTTTAAAAAACTTTTTAATTTTTATATTTCAAATTAATATGAGGCTACAAAATTTTAGGTTATATTGTTCTCACTTCCAAGGTAAAGTTCAAGTTGTAGAAGAGCCTTTCACCCAGGGGGCATGTTGAACACCCTCACATTGTGCACATTAGGTGAGACCCCACCAAATGCCCTCCCTCCTCCTGTTAATCATCCTCAACCCTCCTTTCTCCCTATTCACTCCTCTCCCTTGCTAGACTATGTTTGTGTTTTATCATTCATATCAGCATGTAATTATTTATATACTGGTTTCATATTGAATACTTTGAATTTTTTGTTTCATTCTTGAGATAATTTAGTAAGAATGTGTTTTAACTCCATCCAGGTAAAAACAAAAGATGTAAAGTCTCCACCTTTTCTTATGGCTGAATGGTACACCATAATATATACATATGCCATAGTGTGTTAATCCATTCATGGGTTGATGGGTGTTTGGGTTGTTTCCATGAGTTGACAATTATGAATTTAAATGCATAAACATTTTAGTACACATGTATGTCTTTGTGGTAAAATGATTTTTGTTCTTCTAAAATTTGTAGGATAAAATGGAAGGTAAACTTTTAGTTCTTTGATAACTCTCCATACTTATTTTCATAAAGGTCGTATTAGTTTGCAATCCCACCAGAAGTGTAGAAGTGTACCCTTCTCTCCACATCCTCTCCAGTGTTTTGGGACTGGTGTTTTGAGACTTTGTGATATAGGCTAATCTTACAGGGTTTAGAGGATGTCTCAGAGTGATTTTGATTTGCATTTCTCTGATGATTAAAGATGATGAGCATTTTTTCAAGTGTTTGTTAGCCATTCATTTGTCATGTTCAGATAAGTTTCTGTTCAAGTCTCTTGCCCACATAGAAATGGGGTTGTTTGCTCTTTTCTTATGGATTAATTTGAGTTCTCTATTGATTATAGTTATGAGGCTCTTGTCAGATTCATAGTATGCAAAAATTATGCAAAGCAAATATCACCCTGCTCTCAAAAACAGGAAAATATTTCATTTCACATGGAATTAGAAAAATGCCAAATAGTCAATACTATTGTTATAAATAAAAACAAATCTGGGGGCATCATGTTACCAGACTTCAGGTTAAACTACAAGTCTATAGTGATCAAAACAGCCTGGTACTGGCAGAAAAGTAGAGATATAGATCTGTGGAACAGAATAGAGAATCTAGAGATTAACCCAGACACTTATCATTTTCTTCTGCTGGGTTTGGGGTCAGATTGTTCTTCCTTTTCCTGGATTTGAGATCAGCATAATATTTGCTTTGTAGAACATGTTGGGGAGGATTCTTTCCTTCTCTATGTTTTGGAGTAGATTATGCAATATAGGAACTAGTGTTTCTTTGAAGGTATGGTAGAATTCTAGTGAAAAACTATCTGGTCCAGGGATTTTCTCTTTTGGAAGATTTTGTATAACTGATGATACTTCAGTGCTTGATGTATGTCTATTCAAAATTTCTAATTTTTTCTGATTGGGTCTAGGAAGGGAACATGCTTCCAGGTATTGGTTTGTTTCCTCAAATTTTTAATATTTCTGGGAATAGAGTTTTTGGTAGTAGTCATTGAGAAATCTTTTGTATTTCTGCATTATCTGTTTTTTTCTTCTTTAACATTTATGATTGAAGTTATTAAACATCTTACTTTTCTGTTTCTGGTTAGTCTGGCCAAGGGTATATCAATTTTACTAATCTTTTTAAAGAAACAACTTTTCCCCCAATCTTCTTAATGATTCTTTTATTCTCAATTGCATTTAATTCTGCTCGAATGTTGGTTATTTCTTTTCTTCTCCTGGATTTGGGGTCAGATTTTTATTCCTTTTCTGGTTGCTTGAGATGGCCTATTAGGTTGCTGACTTGCTCTCTTTCTGTTTTCTTGATAAAGGTTTCTAATGCTATAAATTTCCCTCTTAGGACTTCCCTTGCAATATCCCACAAATTTTGATAGTTTGTGGCTACATTATCATTTTGTTACAGAAATGTGATTTCCTTTTTAATCTTGTCTTTGACCCATCTGTCATTCAGTGTAAGGTTATTAAGTTTCTATGACTTTGAATATGAAGATTTCTGTTGCTGTTGAGTTCCACTTTTACTTTTATTCCATGATTGTCCAAGAAGATATAGCAATAATTTCTATTCTTTTAAATTTGGTGAGATTAGACTTGTGCACTAAGATATCAGTTTTAGAGAATGATCCATGGGCTGATGAAAAGAATGTGTATTCAGTTCCGTTAGGATAAAATGGTCTGTATATGTCTATTAGCTCCATTTGTTCTAGGGACATATTTAAGTCCATTATTTTTTTATTTAGTTTCTGCTTAGAAGATCTGATCAGTACTGCCAAAGTGGTGTTATAATCTCCAACTATTATAGTGCAGGAAGCTACCATATTATTCATGTCATTTAGGGTTTGTTTTTATAAATTGAAGAGCCTTAAGATAGGGTGCATAAATATTAATTATTGGAATCTCCTCATGTTGTGTACTTCCCTTGATGAGAATGTAGTATCCATACATGTATTTTCTTATTTTTGTTGGTTTAAATACAATTGCATCTGCAAATAAGATCACAACTCCTACTTTTTTCTGATTTCAGTTTGCTTGAATTACTGTTTTCCATCCCATTAGCCCAAGTCTTATTTTATCTTTTGAAGTGAGGCGTGTTGCCAAGTCATGGAAACAACCCAAACACCCATCAACCCATGAATGGATTAACACACTATGGCATATGTATATTATAGTGTACCATTCAGCCATGAGAAAAGATGGAGACTTTACATCTTTTATGTTTACCAGAATGGAGTTAAAACACATTCTTCTCACTAAAGTCTCTCAAAAATGAAACAAAAATTCTAAGGTATTCAATATGAAACCAGTATATAAACAATTACTTGCTGATATGAATGATAAAACACAAACATAGTCTAGCAAGGGAGAGGGGAGGGTAGAGGATGATTGACAGGAGGAGGGAGGACATTTGGTGGGATCTCACCTAATGTGCACAATGTGAGGGTGTTCATCATGCCCCCTGGGTGAAAGGCTCTCTACAACTTGAACCTTAACTTGGAAGTGAGAATAATGTAACCTAAAATTTTATACTCTGAGGTTTTGTATCGAGTCAGCCAGCACCTCTTTAGAGGAAAATTCATTCTGAATTATGGGTTTGAGTACATCCTGTAGAGCTGGTCTAGTTATGACAAATTTCCTCAATATATGGATGTCAGTAAAGAATTTGATTTCTTCACCACCATAAATGAAACTCAGATTAGCAGTATACAGTATCTAGGGCTGAAAATTGTTTGTTTAAGAAGGTTAAAGGTCAATGACCATCCTTTTCTGGCTTGAAAAGTTTTAGCTGAGAGATCTGTGCTCATCCTGGTATTTTTCCCTTTGTAGGTAAGACTTTTCTTGTGCCTGGATACTTGCAGGATTTTCTCCGTTATATTAACTTTGGCAAAGTTAATTACAATGTATCTAACTTTGGATCAAGTCTTGCTAGGGTTCTAAAACTACTATCTGAATTTTTGTGTCTCTCACAATACTTGGGAAATTCTCCACCATAATATCTTGGAGTGGAGCATCTGTGCCTTTAAGACTATATTCTTTTCCTTCAGGCATTCCCATAATTTAGATATTTGGTCTTTTAAAATGATCTCATATCTCTCTTAGGGAATATTCTGGGTTTGTTCTCTGTTTTTCTTCCCCTTTAAATGCTTGGAATACTTCAAAAGTCTTGTCCTCAATATCTGAAATTCTTTCTTATCCCTGTCCAACAGTATTACTGAGGATTTCTACTGTATTTCAAAACTCCCCAAATGCCATTTTCAATTCCTTAAGTGTTGTATATCCTTCCTTATTATGCCTATAGCCTTGGCAAGTTTTTCTTTGAATTCATTAATTTCTTGAGACAACTTTTGCACTATTTTATGTATTTCTATTTCCAACTTTTCCTCCATTTCAAGCATATTATTTGCCACTCATATTCTGAATTCTATTTCTGACACTAGCAATTTCTCTAAGGATGGTATTTTCTGTTGCATCTCCTTTGTAATCTCTTTGGGGAGTTGATCTGCTTTGATTTTTCATATTGCCAGAGTTCTTTAGCTGGTTCCTCCCCATGAGTATATTCAACATTTCAAAAAAAATTATTAATTATACTTTTTTAGTTGAAATGATAGGTTGTCCCTTAATATTTGCTGAGGTATAATCTAATTGGGGAAACTTAGGACTCTTAGGAAACACTGGACTAACCTTTTTGGCATCTTAATCTGGCAGGGTGAGACTGGCTCAGGAGGTCCCAGGAGCTGGATCTAACCACCCCTTCTCCAATGAGTTGGGGCTTATAATTGTGATTTTTCCCCTACAGCCTCACAAAAATCCCTTTCAAGGCTCTAGCCCAAGGTTCTGAAGGCTGGTTTGATGAGATAGTGCAACCTGGCTCTGTCTTAAAGTCAGCCTCTCCTCTACCCAATCCTAATGAGTCATGCTATTTCACTGGAATCTCTGATGGGCAAAGATATACCTGTGGCCCCACCCCACTGGCAATAGCTGGAGGAGGGGAATTCTCAGACAGATCCACTGACTCTGCACCTTACTGCTGCAATGTCACTGCTACTCAAAGTCAAACACGTGGTGAGCCTGCAGCCCCAGACGGTGGTGCCAGGAGAACAATCCGTGGATGACTTTAGCCAAGAGTTCCTATCAAACTTGCTCAGGCAGCAATAGCAATGCCCTCAAATTTCAGAGGATCTCAGGTAGATAACTCTAGTCAAGAATTCCACTTAAATTCATTCAGGCAGCACAAGCAACATCCACTCAAAAGAGTTCCAAGGGGTGCCAGGCACCCAAAAAGTAGAAATTCTCAGGCCTATCTGTCTGAGAATTTCTGATGGGCTGGAGAAGGGTTTTTTCTTGTGGGAAAGGCAGTCAGGAAAGTTTGCCCCTCTCTCTGCCAAATTAGAACTACAGCAGCACTGTTTCCACGCTGCAGCTCAGTGGCCCACACCGTGCCCAGGTCTCTCAGTGAACTGACCAAACACTGTGGCTTCAGGCAACCAGGATACGGGGTAAGGTGAGCTGTGTGCTTGGGATTGCAGAGAAAACATTTGTTCACTTTTGTGCTCTGCAGGGTGGGGTCTAGTCTCAGAGGTGGGACCTCCCTGGTGTGGGAGGACCAGGATTTAGTGTCTCTCTCCAAAGGGGTGAAGTGAGAGGTCCTTTGTTCCCTGCTCACTCATGGAAAGCCCTCTGTGGACCTCCCATTTGGGGGAGGAGTGTCCCATCCCCCTGGAGATGGGTGCCTTCCAACTGGTCGCTCTGTATCTAATCTTTGTTGTCTTTCTTCCTCTTTCTTGGCCCCGCTGCTTGACTCACCTAGATGATGTGTACCTCACTTTCTTCTTTCTGT
The DNA here is from genome assembly GCA_963574575.1 of Galagoides demidoff. Classification (NCBI taxonomy): domain Eukaryota; kingdom Metazoa; phylum Chordata; class Mammalia; order Primates; family Galagidae; genus Galagoides; species Galagoides demidoff. The sequence continues at coordinate 38,299 of CAUYQV010181033.1, forward strand.
GCTCTGCTCACCACCTTTGGCTTTTCAAATCCACTTTAGTCCATGATCTCTCTCTGTCTCTGGATGGAAGCCTCTGGCAAAATCTGCTACTAGTTGGCCATCTTGACTCACACATTGGGTAATATTAATAAAGGATACCATAAATAACCTTCAAGTATTTTGTTAAATGTATTGCTAGATACTTTATAGTTTTAATATTATTGTAAATTATATCTCTTTTGCCTTCCTTTGTCTGATAGGTAAACATGAAAATAATTTTTGTTTTTTTATTTTTATTATTTTTTAAATTAAATCATAACAGTGTACATTGATACTATCATGGAGTACAGTGTACTGTTTCTGTATACAATTTGAAATACTTTCATCCAACTGGTTAACATAGCCTTCATGTCTTTTTCTTAGTTATTATGTTAAAACTTTTATATTCTACATTAGGGAGATTCACATGTACCCTTATAGGATGAACCATAGGCGTGATCCCTCTAATCATCCTCCCTCCAACCACCCCCCCTCCTCCCTTCCCTCTCCCCATATTCCTGGACTAAAATTCCTCATAGCAGGGCTGAGTACATTGGATACTTTTTCTTCCATTCTTGAGATACTTTGCTTTGAATATTGTTTTTAAATCCAGGTTCCTTGTCATATATTTTTATTTCTTATAATTTTTTATTTGTATAAACTTTTTATTTTATATTATGCAATCAAATTATCTGTAAAAATGATAGTTTTAGATTTTTATTTCTGATCCATATCTATGTTAAAATATATTTTTTTGCACCTTGTAATACTGAAACTTTTGGTTCACTCTTGAATAGCAGTGATATGCAGATGTCTTTATCTTGCTGTTTGATCTTAAAGGCAGTTCTTTTGTTGTTGATATCTTTTATGTGGTCAAGGGAGTTCTCTATTTTTAATCCAGTTCTCTAAGAGTCATTTTTTTCTTGTTCTGTTTAGTGTCAAATAAAGATTATGTCTTATGAAATCCTGGTGTTTTTTTTTTTTCATCTATTAAGATGACCAAAACATTTGATATCTTAAGTTGTTAATGTTGATAATACTAGTTAAGTTTTTTAAAATGTCAATTGCATAGCCCTTTTCTGGAATAAACTGACTTGATCATGGTGCATATCTTGTTTACATATCATTCTGCTTGGTTTGCTAATATCAGGTATAGATTTTTGCATTCATATTCATAAGTAATATTGGCCTTTCTTGTACTGTCTTTTGTTTATACTATTTTACCTGCCATGAATTACATCTAGAATACTAAAGGGAAGAAAAGGGAAGAGTTGAATGCAGATAAATGTAAATGACTAAGAAGTACTCAGAGCCTTTATTAACTTAAGAGATGTGTTGACATGTAAGGAATGTTTCAGTAATTGCTGCATTAAACATGCAGTGTGAATTTGGCATAAGTACTAGCATATATCTTGAACTAGTAAATATAATTTGAATTATGGTTTCTGGATCTGGAAAAGGTCTGAACAAAATTGGTGCTCTCTTATCAAAATCATCATTGATTCTGCTGCTACAGCAGAGGCTTAGACACCGTGTCTCACTAACCATCAATGCTAGGGAAGTTAGCTGATCCACACATCTCTAATGTAAATGCTGTGCAGTGAAACACCCAAGAGAGAAAAGCACCAGCATGACAGTGTCTTCTCACCAGTGAGTGAGGAGGACATTGGCATCCTCTTCTATTTCATGTTCATTATGTTGCCCCATACTGATGGTCTCCTCTAATTAACAGTTCATCTTTCCAGGAAAATATTTGGCCAAATCGTAAAATTTCAAAAGCATAAAGCTTAATATTTTTAAGCCAAGTGGTTAAATTATTCATTCATTCAATTGCTCATGTTTATTAAGCACCTAAGGCACTGTGGATGCAGACAATTGAGTGAGTGCTTTTTATTCAGTCTGCCTTGTTTCACAGTGGTAGTGAGAGGACTGATAGTGACAACCAGATGGAGTCAGCCAGACTACGGCCAACACGACATAGCTGGTGTGGTTGGTTTAGGTACTAAGTGACCTTTACCTCATGTCTCCCCTCTTTGTTTTGTAAACTTAGCTTTAACCTAAAAGTGTATATCTTGAGTAGTTTAGGGCAATTGAGTTAGGAGATTAACTTTTAAATTAGAAATGTTGTCTGGATCATGGGTTATATCAATTATTGTCTATTATGGGTCATGAGTTATGGTGATTACTGTTGTTTAAGATAAAGGTTCTTGCTTTTAAATTTTATGTATAATACTGTGATTTTGGAAATGGAAGAATAGAACGATCTTGGAGAGGCTACTCTCACTGTTCTCTTTTATCAGTAGCCTTCTGATAAACAGAATTTAATGGACCATCCCTGCCTCTGCATATTGGCTGACAGTGACAGGTGGCTGGACTCTCTTTGTCCAGCAACAGTAGTTCACTTTTGTCTTCATCTCTGACTGGTGTCTGCATCCTGAATTGGTCTGGGTTAGCCTCTGTACTAGGTGAAGTTTACTCCAGCTTTGTTTTTATTCTCCCAGGCAAGGTGGGCAAACATGTTGATGCTTATAACAGGGGGGTATATCTGAGTATCCCACTGCTCCTTAAATAGACTTTCAACCAGTCCTTTTCTTTTTATCCCTATATGTAATTCCTGGCATTAGCCATCAGAGCATCTGTACCTCTTACTTCCCAAATCATCTGAAGGTTCTGATGAGGAATCAATATCTTCATTTTAGTTGATGACCAGCCCCACTTTTTGTGCATTTTTCCATCCCCCAAGTCATCGTTCAGCATTCTCAACTTTTCTCTCTGTGATGCTGCTCATCCATCTGCTTTCCATCTTCTAATTTTCACCCATAATCTACTATCATCCCTCCAAATCTCTATGTTTTTCCCCTATTTTCATACATTCCTTACTTATCAAAGAAGTCTCAAGAGAAACCTTAAATATACTTTGAGCTAAACAAAAGTGAAAATACAATTTACTGGAATTTATGGGATACAGTAAAAGCCATGCTTAGGAAAAAAGTTATGCACAGAATTAGTAAGTAGTAAGGCACATATTGGAAGAGAAACATCAACTTAAATAAATGACTGAGGTCAAAACCTCAGTCAATGGAAGTTTATTAAGCCAAAATTTTTAATATGTGCTTGGGAAAAACACAAACTACGGACAAACTGTGGCTGTTTTTCTAAAGGGGAGGTGAAAATCTTGAGAATTTTAATGGCATATAAAGAGAAGGCTTAAGGTGGAGGGAAGGGGGTGATAAGAAAGTGGCTATATTCTTGCAGAAACTCCCCAAATCTACATTTTATATAAAATAAAGGAGTGAAAGAAGCATCAGTTATGTAGAATTCTCTGGCTAGGTGGAAAAATGTCTGATTCTATATTGTCTCCAGTTCTGTTATCTGTAAGATAAATTTGCTATTCATTATAGTGTAGAATTGGATAGGCTTTACTTTTAGGTGTTAGACATAGGTGCAATTTGCATGTCATTACTTTTGGGAGGTCACTAGGAAATTTCCTTAAAGAATGATCTGGAGGGGGCAGAGGCAAGATGGCTGACTGGAACCAGCTTTCCATAGAGGCTTCCGTCCAGAAGGAGAGTTAAAGGACAGAAGTTTAGCAAATAAGCTGATAGTTTGGAGCTGAGCGAAGAGGGAAGGTTGAAGAATGAAAATCAACCCTCCTGAGGTGAGCTGTGACCCCAAGGATGCAAACAATAGGTACAAAATCCATGGACAAATGGATAGGAGTATGGCATTCTCCTGCTAGGCATAAAACTGTATAAAACTGTACATATTCTCTACCTGCAATTCTGAACTCCTGGCATACCCCTCCACTCTCAGCCCAAGGTCTGGAAGCCTGTCCCCCATAGAGTCCAGATTCTTGGACATTTTCTTGAAAGGTTTGGACAGGGCATGGGCTGTTGCACGTCTATTCTGATTCTGCAGCATGGGGGTAAGGAGGAGATGGTGGACAGAAGGAACTGTACCAGACAGGGAGAGGTGGTTCAGAGCACAGAGCAGCAGTGGCAGCAGTGGTAACAGCGGGAACAATAGGGCTTACACCTTTGGGGATATTTTGGAGAGATAGTCCCTGTCTCTTTGGGAAACCAGGGAAAGCCGGGCATCTTCTCCAGTAGCAGACACTGGCAGAACAGATAATGCAGGCCTCATGAGTAATGGGTATGCCTGAGGTGGTATCAACCTGGGGGAGAACAGCGAGGATGGAGAATAGAAGATGAGTGCACAGAGATGGCATATTCCCAGGGTGGGACTGAGCCAGGACTGCTTTAGTGAGCCTAAGAAACACCTGGTCCTCAGGGGATCATAGCTGACACAAAGGCAGGCTGAGAGCTAAGTGTAAGCTCTAACAGCACCCACCCCAGCACAGACTGTAGCCAAGAAAGAAACACCAGCTCTGGGCAACAGCACAGACTGGGGCTGAGTTGCATTTTCTATGAACTCAAACAGCACCTGGTTTGCAGGGGAATATAGCCAGCACAGAATCACAAATTCTGTGAAAATATAATTGTTAGCAACATGAATCATTAGCAGGACTGGAACTGACTGAACCACCCCAGCTTCCATTAACCACTCGAGGTTGTCAGGCCTCAACTCTCCCTACTAGATGGTTCAGAGTGTGGAGGCCTGGATGAGGTGATATAGACCTCCCTATGACAGAGGCAGGTGCAAACCCCTGGAGGTGAATCTGCTCTCTGGGTCATAGCCATGAAGGGTTACCAGTGAATGGGTGTGACAGAGGTGCAAGGTGGGGAAGGAGGCATCAACCTTCCCAGGCTAATTCATTTGCTGGTGGAGGGGGTCCTTCTGAGTCACAGAGGACCAGAATGAGTCATACTCAAGCTGTCAGCAAACTCCTGCTATCTAGTTGATGGAGACCTTTTGAACACTGCCACCTGAAACCGGGTGCTGACTGAGACAATTGATTTGGATCACTTGGGCTGGACCAATCATCCCAGGACTATCCAAAGTGGTACCCTGTGTGTGTGGTTGTGGGAAGGTTGGATTTTCTTTTCCGGTTGTTGCCCATGGAGGGTGGGGTGACTTAATTGCTGGTATTTCTCCACAGCTCAGACTTCAACCCAGAGTAACTGATTCACTAGGGTAGGATAGTGACCAGATAAAAACAAGACAGAGCTACCTAGCCCAACCACACCAAGAAAGTCCCCAGTATATCAGGCCATAGCACTGTTTAGGTCCTTTGCAAAGCTCTAGAGGAAAAGGTACAGACACCAGTCCTAGATCTTGGGGAAAGAGCTGGTTAATCACTACTCCAGAGCCTCCCAACCCAACTTCACTGTATCTGCTCATCTAGCCAAACAGTGTAAAATATTCATGGGGCAGAATCAGTGGAAAAACTCGGTAACATGAATAACCAAAGTAGATCTACTCCCCCAAGGAACGATATGGAGGACACAAATGAAGATCCCATTTATAAACAAATGGCTGAGATGTCAGGAATAGAATTCAGAATTTGGATTGCAAATAAGATTAATAGAATGGAGGTAAAGTTGGAATTAGAAATTCAAGGAGCATTTCAAAAGTTGTCTCAAGAATTCAATGAATTCAAAGACAAAAATCACCAATGATTTTGACACATTGAGATAAGAATTTTCAGCCCTCTAAGATCTGAGAAATACAGTAGTATCCCTAAGTAACAGAATGGAGCAGGCAGAAGAAAAGATTTCTGACATTGAAGACAAGCTTTTGAAAACTCCCAAACTCTCAAAGAGAAGAGAAATGGAAGACAAAAATGCATCATTCTCTCAGAGAGCTCTGGGATAATTCAAATAAAACTAATATTTGCCTTATAGGAATTGCTGAAGGTGAAGAAATTGCTGTGCAAGAAACAGAGGCCCTTATTCATGAGATTATGAAGGAGAACTATCCAGACATGACAAGAGATTCTGAAATTCAAATAGCAGACAGTTTCAGAACCCAGCACTACTCAACCCAAATAAGACATCTGCAGGCACATCATAATTAACTCCACTAAAGTTAATATGAAGGAGAAAATTCTGAAAGCATCCAGACATAATAAAACCATAACCTATAAGGGGAAGAATATTAGAATGACTGTAGTTATCTCTGCTGAAATCTTTCAAGCTAGAAAAGGATGGTCATCGAATTTTAATCTCCTAAAACAAAATAACTTTCAACCCAGGATCCTGTATCCAGCTAAACTGAGTTTCATCTATGATGGAGAAATTAAATACTTTAATGACATTCACACATTGAAGAAATTTGCTATAAC
>CAUYQV010181035.1:0-24331 GCA_963574575.1 Galagoides demidoff
TCTGAATTCCTTGTGTAATGCATCTCCCTCCCTAGTGTCTATCACAGGCCCTGCTGAAAGATGCCACTAATGGTTGAACAAGTGAGCAAGCCTGTTCCTGCTGGCAGGTTCTGTGCTTTGTAGCCACCAAGATCTCTAGACTTTTCACTGAAGGCCTGCATTGCCACATTATTTCCTCAGCTTAGTTAGGGTTTTGCCACTTTATACTCTACAGAAATGTTTTATATGAGCTCGATGGAGGTAGAAGGCTTTGTTAGCAGTACCCTGTACACATCTTCAGTTTTCTTCAGGAAGACCACTTCCTTCCTCGGCCCCCTTGAGTTACCTTGTCCAGGCTGGGCCTTCCACCCATTGCTGAGATGGGCTGGTCACCATACTAGGCCTTGTCACTGGAAATACCTAAAGGTGGAAGGTGAATTTATCCCAAGTACACTAAGTATCCTCGCCACCCTGCCCCCAAGAGTATCAAGTTCAACATTATCACATCCTGTCTAAAATTTTATCATGTATACCACTTCAAACTATTTCTCACAAAATGAACATTAGTTTTTTAAACGGAAACCAACTTTGTGTTAAAACTCATCCTGCACATATATCAGACTTGATTCTTAAATTGTCTTCCAAGGCTAGATTTGCTGTGCCAACCTTGTGTTTGGGAAGAGGCGCCTAGTAAGGTTAAGTGCCATAGCTGGGCAGGGGCAGTTCCAGGACAAGAACCCGTATCTCCTCCCTGTTCCACTCTGTGGTACCACCCCTGGGCTGCTAGGGTGTGAGACACGTATGTGCACAAACCATTGGAGGGTGTTCTACACAGGGGAGCGCCTCTACCCCCTTATTCGTGAGATCCAGAGCCAGCTGGCTGGCAAGATCACGGGCATGCTGCTGGAGATTGACAACTCGGAGCTGTTGCTCATGCTGGAGTCTCCGGAGTCCCTGCATGCCAAGGTAGGCAGGAGCCTGGGGAGCAGGGAGCCCTGAGGACAGGGTCTCCCAGTGGAGTTTGTGTCTAATAGTTTGTCGTCTTACTGGAAAGTGAAGGCTCACTGAGTCTTGGAGTGGGAAGGGGACTTGAGGGTTTGCTGCTTCAGCCCCTTGGCAGACTAGATCTGTGTAGCTCCAGAGGCAACGTTTTGTTACGAGGAGGTATGTTCTGAGTCAGCATAGGGTAGGGTTTTTCCAGTTGTCCAGCAGTGAACCTATCTCAAAGGTGACTGTGGGGCCTTGCAAGCAGCAGTGGGTGAGGGTTCTGCAGAGGTGCTGTGGATAAGGGGTGCTCCCTGGACCTAGCATGCAGGGGTGAGGAGGGGTCAACGCTCTTCTGGGTCCTACTGGGACACTGCACTAAGCCCCTCCTACTTGGATCCCCCAGGTAGAAGAGGCAGTGGCTGTGCTGCAAGAGCATCAGGCCATGGAACAGTCAAAGGTGTCCATGCACTGAAACCAGGTAGGTGGGACAGTGACAGCAGCAGCTGGGCCAAAAGCTGTAAAGAACTGGGCAGGAACTGACTGCCACATGGTCACTTAGACCCATGCTGTGTCACTGGCTTCCTCTCAAGTGTCAGGGAGTTTGGGGAAGCCGAGAGAATCAAAGGAGATGGCTAACTGTGAGGCTGAAATGGGCATTGATGGTGCAGAGTGAAAGGTGCTCTTACCAGGCCTCACACAGGCTTTCCATGGCACTGCTTGCTCTGTTCTGTCAGTCAGAAGGCCTGGTCTGGGCTACTTACTTTCTTCATCTGCCACACTTTCTAGAAACATTCATTTTACTCTTTCATCCCCAGAAAAGAATCCTCACTCCCACGGCTGCGGAAGGAATAGTGTTTCCTGCTCTTGGCTCCCTGGCCCTATGAGCTGTAACTTATTTCCCCAGTGGTCTGTCTCTGTATTTGATCCCTGTATGTAGAATGAAGCTTGGTCACCCCCCTCCCCCCAGCCTATTACTTTGCTATGTGCATTAAAAGTGTTGCAAAATCTGTCTTGCCTCCCAAGAGGCCTTCTTATGTCTAAGGAAGGTGGGGACAGAACCAAGGGTTGACCTGAAGTGGGTAAAGCTTTGGCTGTAAGGAACAGAAACACAAAGGAGCAATGAAGTGCTCCCAGGGGGAGTGCACCAGAAACTGCCAGGAACCCAAACCTTTGGTGGTACAGTGTGTGACCAAATGGATACATCCTGCAATGCACCAAAGCTGCAGGTGCCCACGTCAGAGGTACAGGGTGTTTCCAGGCCCCTGGCTTGAGCAACCAGGCAGGGCAGGTGAACTGGCAGACCAGTTGTTTCCAGGTGCCAGGCTGACTGACCAAGCGGCTGTGTAGCATAATTAAAGAAGAACCCTTGTAGAAATGCTTTAGAGTACCTTCCCAGGTTCTGCAGGGGATGTGGGGGATCCTCTCAGAAGGGTCCTTCAGGACAGTCCGTGCCCCCACTCCAGAGATGTCCACTTCAGCTCTCTGCCCTCTCCTGTACCTGAGCTGCCAAATGACAGTGGGGAAGACCTTGGCCAGCAGACAAGTTCTGCTGAAAATTCACTAGCAACAGAATCAATGGAATTCTCAAAGTCACTCTTCCTGTTCTCCATAAACATTTCAAACTGTCTTGCCTCCTCTAACCTCGAGCTCCTCCTCCCCCACTTCGCCCCACTCCCTTGGCTGGCTGCTTCTGCTTGTCCTCTATGCAGATCTGACTGCTGGCATCTCCTCCATGCCCTCTCCTTTTCTTCTCTGCGACCTAATTTACAAGCACATCTATGTTTATAGGAAACTTCTTACAAGCACATCTATGTTTATAGGAAACTTCTGATCTTACTAGCAAATCAAGAGACGTGCTTTCTAGAGCTTGAGAGGATGCTGTAAGCCAGTTGTGACTAGATGGCACCAGCAAACCTGTCTCAAGTCAGTCATGCCTGCTTAGCAGGTGGCAGCAAAGGGGCACAGCTCCCTGCTTTGTGACTGTCCCTTGACCATGCCCATGTTTGTCTAAAATCCACTTCTGCCTGGAGGTCAGTGACTACTTAAACAGAAACAGACTCATCCTTATGACGGGGCAGAGGCAGTGTGCCTGACAGGTGAATGTTGCTTGAAGGGACAATCCAAACCCTTTGTTTACTCTTTGCAATCATAAAACTTCAATAAGGAGGATACAGCCTTAGCTCTTCCCCATGCCACGTTTAATGAACCTGAATGGCCCTTTTGGTCCCTATACTTGCTCACCCTGTCCTCCCACCTAGGTCCTCACAAACACTGGTTCTGTTTTGCACATGCTGCTCTCCCCCCCCTACCCCCCACCCCTTCACTAATCTCCCATTGTAGAACTCATAGGCGGGTAAAATACCACTTGACTACTCACAGCACTTTGGTTAGCTGCAATTTACACTGCCCTGATTACCTGATTAATTTCTTACCTTCCCAGTGAACTATCAATCCTCTGGGAGCAGGACCTGTGTCTAACTCACTGTGGTCTCCCTAGCACTATTCACAATGCCTGGCTCACACAGACATTTTAGTAAATCTGTTCAACAAATGGATGAATGCTCAATATGCAATACTTTTATTATTACTACTACAAAGTTCCAGGGGCAAAGGTGAAAAGGCACAAGTGAAAGTACAACAGACATTTATGTAGAAGAAAGCCTTTTAATGCAATAGCTTAAACACACAAAATCAGTCAGTTCAAATTAACTTCAACATATTACAAAGAACTATGACGCCTAGAGAAGGCCACTGTTGGAGCAAAAGGCAAGTCCTGCCCAAAAAGGAAGGACACTGACCTCAAGGGGGCCTCTCTCCCCATCCCACCTCCAGGACCAGCAGCCACAACCACTGGGCTTTTCAAACACCATAGGCAGCTCCATGCAGAAGGCAGCAGCACAGAGTCAAGGACAGAGCCGGCCAAGGGTCAGGGCTCTGCCTACCCAACAAAGGAGGGCCTGAACAAAAGGCACTGGGGCTCAGACACAGGAGACTGTGCCAAGGACAGGGCAAGGACAGCAGCTGCACACGGGAGATTGCAGCCCTGGAGAACCAGCTCAACAGGCTGCCTTGGGTCAGGGTTTTCTAGCTTACCCCCGCGCCCACCCAGGAACTCAGGTGTTCAGTTAACTGCACTGAGGTGGGCTCTGGTGAAGCTACGAGGGCAGCACTCAGTCTGGAGAACAATGGGGCAGCCACAAAGCCAAAAGCCTGGTGAAAAGGACCTGTCTGTATGGGACAGCGGACCCAGGGGCAGGACTTCAACTTCACGCTTCAGCTCTGGTGGGGACCTTTCTGATGGAACAACGTCTGTGTTTGACTACATTGAGCTTAATTTGAACAGGCAAAGCCTCTTAAAGGGAGGGAAGCAATCGAGAGGCCAGGAGGGTGCTTCAGAGCTCACTCCAGGGCATGCTGGGTTTCAGGAGCGGGCACAGAGGTGGCGGCCCCTTGGCTTCTCTGGGTAAGGTCAGGCAGAGGTTTCCTGCTGCCTTTTGGGTTTTTAGTTTAGGTTCTGCTTCACTTCCTGCCGCAACTTCTGTGCAGGGCCATTCTTGGGCTCAATTTGTAGGAGGCTGCTGAGGTCTGCAAAGCTGGATTTATAATCCTAATAGAAAGGAGAAGAGTGTGGGGAAGGTGCCTGGACTGGGGGTGGGGGGGAGGACAGCTGGTGAGGCAACAAAGTGTTTTCAAACCCCAGCCTATAGGCCTGCTCTGGGCTACTCTGGGGTCCCAAGATGAGAAAGGAAAGTGGAGAGAGCACCTTGCCTTGACTATATTCTGGAAGTACCACTGCTGGCATACATCTCTGTGGCTTATGCTGCTACATCTGGCCAGGATTTTTTTTACCTTGAGTGCCTTGTAAGCTTGAGCTCGCCTGTAAAATGCCTTCACGTTCCTTGAATCCAGCTTGAGGGCTTCCGAGCAATCCTTCACTGCTTCCTTGTACTGCTTCAGGACCAAATAGCAGAGCGCTCTGATCAGGAGAGACCATTTCAGAAGCTTTAGTCACTATGAGCCACTGGGAGGTGGTCTGAGAAGTGGTCCCTAAACATCTATTGGGGTGCTGGTTACTTTGTATCTTCTTTGATCCTCACAATACCCTTTTTGAGATGAAAAACCCTGGCTCAGAGGGGTAAAGGGACTTGCCATTACTGAGGGGTGATATGGGGTTCAAACTGAGGGGGTTCATATGACTTCAGATCCTGACCTCATTTAGTTCTATCACTCTGTACTTATCATTCTCCTGGATTATGCTTGCTTTTTTTTTTTTTTTGTAGTTTTTTGGCCGGGGCTGGATTTAAACCCAGCACCTCTGACATACGGGGCCAGCGCCCTACTCTTTGAGCTATAGGCGCTGCCCGATTGTGCTCTTTCAAGCAGAGGTTTTCTGAAGTCTTCCCCTTGACATATTTAAAAACTTAACTCCTTAAAAAAAAAAAATACTGAACTCTGATATGATGCTGGCCAGATATAGTGACTCACACCTGTAATCCCTGTACTCTGGGAGGCTGCACCTGGAGGATCCATTGAGGTTAAGAGTTTTAAGACCAGCTTGAGAAGAGCAAGGCCCTGTCTCTAAAATTAGCCAGGTATGGCGGCAGGTGCCTGTAGTCTCAGCTACTTGGGAGGCTAAGGCAGGGGGATACTTGTGCCCAGGAGCATTAGGTTATAGTGAGATATGGCTATGATGACATCACTACACTCTATCCTGGGCAACAAAGCGATACCCAGTCTCAAAAAAAAAAAAAAATCCAAAAATAAAAAAACCAAATGTGATAGATTAGGGATAAAATGTAAAAATATCTGCAATTGTCTTTGAAATACATCAGTCAACAGATGGCTAAATAGTGAAAAATTAAATACTGTAGAACCCCTGTAAATTGACCACCCAAGGGACTGTAACAAACTGGCCAACATATGGAGGTGATCAACATAAAGAACTGAGCACATGTGGTGCATATCCTTTGAAAATTAGGTCAACTTAAGGAGGTGGTCAACTATGGAGGTTCGTCTGTATACCAAAATATTAATAATTGTAGAACTTATGAAGCTAGGTATTAACATATAGGTATTCAATGTACAGTTCTTTCGACTTCACTTTGAAAATTTTCATAATAAAATGTTGAAAAAAACAGTCATGTACATCCATACTACAAAATATTCTGCATCTGTGGGAGGAAAAAGCACGTGTGGGTGTATCTTCTTCATTCAAGTCTAGTCATTCTCTCCAAAGACAGTCACTAAAATCAAAACAAGTCAGATGTTTGGGAGCTCATTACATAAGTTCATCTATTCCACTTCAACATTCTCAGTGGGTGTGGAGTATTCACTAAGTTGGATGTGTCATGATTTATTTTATTAATTTCCTATTGGGGGGTATTTTTCATTGTTTCTAGTTTGTAAATAAGTGATGCTGCATGAATGTCCTTGTGTAAGTGACTGCTGGGTCAAAAGACATGCATTTAAAATTTTGACTATAATAATTGCAGTCTAAAAAATAGTTATTGGTCAGCATGGTGGCTTAGCACTCAGAGGCTGAGGCAGGAGGAGTGCTTGAGTTCAGAAGTTTGAGACCCGTCTAAGCAAGAGTGAGACCCTGTCTCAACTAAAAATAGAAAAATTAGCCAGGCAACATGGTGTGCACCTGTAGTCTCAGTTTAGGAGGCTGAGGCAGAAGGCTCACTTAAGCCCAGAATGACATGGCTGTACTCTACTCAGGTGAAAAAGTTAAGACTCTGTCTCAAAACCTAAACCAAACCAAACCAAAAAACTCCGTAAAATCAAAACAAAAACAGAGCCTATTTTCCTATAGTTGTACCAACTTGGGTCTCAAGCTTTAATTTCTACCAATATGGAATCTCACTGTTTTAATTTAGTTGCTTTAAATATGGGTAAAGCTGAACATCTTTACATAAGATTTTTTAAATCTATAGAATCAAATTTCCACAACTTTTCCTTTAATGACTTCTGTGAATTACTTTCTTCCACACAATACTTTCCCTTTTGCAAGATAATTAATCCACAAGGTATCCTAGAACTTGTGGTTTCATTGTTTGCTATAAAACTATAGTCCACTTAGAATTTATTTTTAAGAACTGAGTTAAGATTCAGGTTTATTTTTCATTCTGACCTAGCCAATCTGACACCATTTATCAAATAATCCCCTTTATACCCATACTTAACAACACACTAAATTCTCTTTTGCTATTCTTCTCATTTTATCTTGACAAATTTTGGCATCACTATTATGAATTTTAAAATTCTACTAAATCTTTATGATTGCATAGTATTTATAACTTAGAGAAAAATCTCCTCATAGAAATTTAAAGATAGGCACGACTTATTTGGCACTCTTCAAATTGAGGCGTTGAGGGGGGTCTATGTCCTCTTCCTTTGAATTTAGACAGGCTCTGTCATTGCTCTGACCAATAGGGGACTGAGGAAGGGACATGATGTGACAGTGTGGCACAGAGATGTATGCATGAAGAACTGTACTTAAGCAAAATAAAACATAGTTCTGGATTTGGTAAAAATCCAGAAAAATGAGTTAATGCAGGTGTTCAGCAGCATAAGTTAATGAACGAGGCAAAAGAGAGGTTAGAAGACAGTGCCACCCAAACATGGAACATAAAGGCTGTGGGCTTCTTTTCCAAGTGAGCCTAGCTGACTGAGGCACCCTTGGTGCATCCTGCAGTAAAATCGCAGGTGAAATTTCCAAAATTCAACTTTTAAAACTCCAAGTTGTTCTTTCAATTCATTTGGCAAAACCCGACATGAGCTGACATAAAGCTACTTTGTGTCTTTATTCCACCCCACATTAACATGGCATTTTCCACCATGTTTCACTTGCAGAAATACTAATAGTTTATTTCAGCAAGCTGTCCCAGACCCTGCTTCAGTGTTATATAACTCAGTATGTGGACCATATTACCTTATAAAAACCTAGAACACATTTTATGCCAAGAGTTTGGAATAAGAAACAGTCTACCTATATTAGACCCATGTCATTCATTCATTCATTCATTCATAGACAGGGTCTCTTTCCAATGCCTGGGCTAGAGTGCAGTGGCATCATCACAGCTTACTACAATCTCAAATTTCTGGCTTCAAATGATCCTCCTGCCTCAGTCTGCTGAGCAGCTGGGACTACAGGCTACTATGCTTGGCTCGTTTTTCTCTTTTTGTAGAGACGGGGTCTTGCTCTTGCTCAGGGTCATCCTGAACTCCTGGCCTCAAGTGATCCCTCTCACCTTGGCATCCCAAATGTGAGCCACTGTGCCTGGCCTAGACCCAAGATTTCTGAACAGAGAGTGATATGTCTATGTTGATAGGGAAGGAGAAACAGACATTTTACAATAAATGTCTGGATCCGACATGGTCTTCTGGGGAATGGTCTCATGTTTCTGAGAGTAAAATTAACAGGAAGATCTTCTTGGAGCCAGATTCCAATTGTGGTGCCACAATAAGCTGGGTAAGGTCAGGCAAAGTTCCTACTTCTCTGAGCCTTGATTTTCTCAACTCTGTAAGACTACCTACCACCTGTATTTCTGAGTATTGGTGCAGAGCAGTGATTGTCACACGGTAAGACAGAGTGCCCCGGCTCTCCCTGTCATTGGTCACTGACAGTGGCTCTTAGTGTAAGGCTTTCTACAGGCCCACAAATCTAATCCCTCAGGCTAGACTACATTCCTCCTTCCTGCTCCCAGGTCAGGCAATAGGTATTCCACTGGCTTTTGGGCCAGTGTACTTAGACAGAAATGGGACCAAAACTTCTAACGGGAGGGTCCCAGAGAAACCACAGGGTAGGGAGCAGGGAAGGAGTAAAGAGACCAACAGACTTGTGTTTGCATAGTAAGCACATTGCTCTTACTTGTATGGTACACTTAGGAAATTCTGGGGAGAGGGGCTAACAAAGCCCAGGCTACCCTTAGGCTGCCTCAGTTCTACACTTTAGAAGAGTGAATGCCACTGGCCACGCCTAGCTCACAGTGTGAACGCATGCTGTGAGCTGTAATACAACGACTACATGCTAGCAATCAAGAGCCCACAGTCTGAGAGAAGACTATGGAATACAACCTCCAATGTCCTGAAATCCCCTAAGCCAGCAGCTGTGAAGGAGATACCTGTTGCTGTACGTGGCAGATTCCAGGTTACTAAACAAGAGGCTTTCACTGTACTTCTCAATAGCTTTCTTATGGTTTCCCTTCTTTACAAGCTCATTGCCTTCTTCCTTCAGAACTCTGGCTCTCTCCGCATCCCCTGCAGAAGACACTAGATACAAATTCAGAGGAGGAAAAAACCATAGAGCAATGAGATCTCTTCAGAATCGTCTCTGAACTGAGATCAGTGAGATCTCTTCAGAATTGTCTCTTCCAAGTTGTCTATGATTCTCACCCCTGCAGAGATCTCATACACTGCTGCAAATTATTCTTCCTGATTGATGATTACTCCTAATTAATGGAAAATTAAAGTTTTTCATTCAGAGGAGGTTGGGAACTCCTGACATAAATGCATTTATTCACCTTTGTAATAGCATATATATGATAAAAAGCAACCCAGGTTCTGGCCTTGTCACTTGGTAGGTGGAAGATTTTGTGTGACTGACCTAACTTTTGGATCTCAAATTCCTCAACACAATGGGGGAATACTCATTCCACGTGTGGCTATTTTCAGGGTCATCTGAGAATACATGAGAAGGTACAGAACAGTCTATAAAGGTATAGCAGGAGAATAAGTAAATAAATATTAATAAATAAGAATCTGGTATAGAAAGGGTGTGGCTTCTGGGCTTTCAGAAAGGGGCAGAAGAGCCCGTACCCTTCCTCACCTAACACATGCAACTCTGCTACAACCTTCAGGGAGAGAGAGAAGAGAACAAGGTGAAATTCAAGCTGCTTGACCTGGCTTCCAGGCCCTTTGCTGCTTGGCTCCATTAAATGTTCTAGCCCTGGTTCCCTATCACTTGCTTTTTTAATTTTTAAAAACTATTTTTATAAAATACTAAATATTTATGACCAGGATAGGGTTAAAGGAATAAAATTAACACCCTGAACTTATCTCTCAGCTTAAGAAACAGAACATTAGGGCAGCACCTATGGCTCAAAGGAGTAGGGCACTGGCCTCATATACCGGAGGTGGTGGGTTCAATCCCAGCCCCTGCCAAAAACTGCAAAAAAAAAAGAAACTGAACATTACTAGGACCTTAGAAGTCCTAGGGACCCATCCTCAATTCAATCCATTCCTCAAGGAAACTATTATCCCTAATTCTATGCTTTCCCTTGTTTTAAAAAAAATTTATATACAATAGTACCTTTAAACCACTTGTTATATACTTTGTTTTTGAACTTCATATTGAAGAATAAATAACTCTGTATTCTTTTATGGCTTGCTTTCTCTTTTGTTCCCCTCAACATTATCTTCCTGACTCATCTGTGTAGATGCACATACCTGTAGTTCATTCATTTTCATTGCTATAATACCATAATTAACGTCTCCATTCCCCTATTTACAGAGATCTGGGTTATTTCTAGTTTTGTTTTTTCACTAATACACATTTTGCTATGAGCATTCCTGTACAAACCTCCTTGTGCATATATGCACGAGTTTCTCTAGAAACAGATCAGTGGGCTGTAGTCTATGCATAGCCTCAGCTTCACCTGAGCCCTGCAACACACTGCTCACTAGTTACATTCCCACTGCTCCCCGTGCACTTTCATTCTCTGCCTCTCTCCACTGTCTCTGCCAAGAATTCTCCTCCCTTCTCTGTTCCCACCTGATGGCCTCACTCTAGAAAGCCCAGCTCAAGCATTACCTCCTCCGAGAGCCTTTCCCTGATTCCCCAAGCATTTAAGTCAGTTCCCATTTTGAACTCCCAGAGAGTTCAAAGACTAAAAAGCATATGTTCTTCCTCTTTCCTTTTTTTTTTTTTTTTGAGACAGAACCTCAAGCTGTCCCCCTAGGTAGAGTGCCGTGGCATCTCAGCTCACAGCAACCTCAAACTCCTGGGCTCAAGCGAGTCTCCTGCCTCAGCCTCCCAAGTTGCTGGGACCACAGGCGCCCGCCACAATGCCTGGCTATTTTTTTTTTCAGTTGCAGCCATCATTGTTTGGCGGGCCCGGGCTGGATTCGAACCTGCCACCTTAGGTGTATGTGGCTGGCGCCTTAGCCACTTGAGCCACAGGCGCTGAGCTGTCCTCCTTACATTTTAAGATACTCTGTTTATGTTTATCAGTTTCTCAACAGACCAAGAGCTTAAACTGCCCCTGTCCTATCTATATCACACTGCTTAGCATAGGGCCTGGAACCCATATGACTCAGTGACTCCAAAAGAACAAAATCAATAGTCTGTGCACTGAAGTCTAGTTCATGAGCACTCCAGTTTCATTCTAGGGAAGAGTGGGAAACACATACTGGGCTCCCACAAACAAGAGTGAAAGCTCCCAGGGATCACACAGGACTCCCACCCTTCCCTAACACCTAAAGGTCACTAACACACAGCAAGGGCTCCAGCCTTGACCCCCTGTACTTCTCTAGCCGCAATCCCCAGCTCGCTGGGCTGGGACAATTTCCCTGGAACATGAAAAGAGCTTCCTAGTGAGGCCCTGTCTAATAAGTGGCTTCTTCATTTTAGACAATTGAGCTGGGCAGTCTCCTGTTTTTGACCACCCAGCTTGGATCTCCCCTCTCTATTCATACAGGGACTCCACAGTGCATGTACTTCTAGATGAGCATTACCTTCCAGTCATTTGGGGGCGGGGAGGGGCTGAGGGCTGAGCTAATCACAGAAGCTCACTCCCTGGTCACATGCACTAGTTCAGGGAAGTATATGAGCTAGGAGTTTGGGGGGAGGGGAAGCCTCTTTTCCTAGTAAGCTATCAGAAAAAAAGACTTTCTTTTTCTCTGGGTCATGTGGCATGGTGTACGTGTGTGAGGCCAGGAACTGTTCTAGGTATTTTACTAAGAGGAGGAAAGCCTCCCCAGAGACAAAGCTGACACTTAACAGAGAAGAGAGCTGACAGAAGCACAGAGAAAAAGAGTCAGAGTCTGTTAATGTAGTGAGCTGCTGGAGCAAAACTTGCCCAAACTCTCTGGACTTTCTAGTTACATAAGCCAATAAATTAATTTCCTATACTATTTTTACCACATTGAGTTCTTTTGTTCTTGCAACCAAAAACACCCAAAGTTATACCTCCCAAACGCTCCCAGGGAAAGAGAAAGGAACTCATACCGTATGCTTATGCATCAGGCTGGGAGGTTTTTGCCTGATATCATTTAGACTTTGTAACTGTGAGGTAGGTTTTATCATTACCCTCACTGTACAGCCAAAGAGACAATCTCTAACAGGTTAAAAGGTCTTCATTTTCTTTTGTTTTTAAAATTATTTTTATAACTCAGCTAAACAGGCCAATTTCTGAAATATTACTCTAAAGAAGGAGATTGCAAGACTCTCTAGCCAGAAAGTCACAGCTTACCTCTGCTCTTTGTACTTGTAGTTTCTTTGGATATGCTTTCCTCTATGCCTCTGCGGTTTTCTGAAGGTGAGGAATTCCACCTCTTCTGAGCTGAAAGAGGCACCAATGGGATAGACGGCAGCTTCATGCGCCACTCAGGCCCAAGTGAGTCCATAAGAACTCTGGTCATTCTGGAAAGGGAGTGAGAATTGCAAGATTTCCAGCTGGGTCAAGAAGACATTCCTCCTTTCACACAGCCAAGGGAGATAGGCTCCTTCAGAAGAGCCAGAGTTACTGTCTTCTTCTCCCTGGTCTGAACTACCTCTCTTTGTATCTTCCACTATGCTGCAACAAAGAACAGGAGTCTGTCTCCCAAATGCCTTCTCAGCTTGGCCACTGTGACTCTCCTCCCCTTGAGCTTGGTCACACTAAGTTACATTTAAGGTGGTGATCTACTGCTTATGGGGCCTTTTTTTTTTTTTTGGAGACAGAGTCTTATTCTGTTGCCCTGGTAGAATGCTGTGGTATCACAGCTTACAACAACCTCAAACTCTTGGGCTTGGGCATTCCTCTTAGCCTCCTGAGTAGCTGGGACTAGAGGTATACACCAATACAACCTGTTAGTTTTCTGTTTTTATTAGAGATGGGGTCTTACTCTTGCTTAGGTTGGTCTCAAACTCCTGAGCTCAAGTGATCTACCTGCCTTAGCCTCCCAGAGTGCTAGGATTATAGGCATGAGCCACCATGCCCGGCCTGCTAGAGGGTCCTTAAATTTGCACCAAGAGAAAGCACAATAAATATTTCTGTGTGAATGAAATTTGTGCATCTAGGTAGAATCAACCAATCTGTCTCAGTAATTCTGACTCCTTTAATACCTGCTAAATTAATATTTCTGTGTGAATGAAATTTGTGCATGTAGGTAGAATCCACCAATCTCTCTCAGGAATCCTGACTCCTTTAATACTTGCTAAATACAACAAAAGATTCTCCTATAATTTCTCCCACAGGCTCATTAGGAGATTTCCAATTCTAGCTAAAGGAATTCCCACAGGAGACAACCAAAGTAATGGCCCAAAACCAATTCAGGTGGACAGGGAGTTTCCATGGAGACTGTCTGCAGTGAAATGAGCTCACCTGTTGATACCTTCCTGGGCTGATGTCACATTGTCATCAATCTGCAGTATAGTCTTATAGTCAACATAGGCTAGGTGGTACTTCTCCAGAGCCTCGTAGGCAGATGCTCGCCGCAGCAGGGGCTTCATGCCAAAAGGAACCAAGGCCAGTGCTCTAGAACAGGAGGCAAAAAATGTCATCTGGCTGCTGAGCCACCAGGGTTTGGGTGCAATTTCTTCCAGGCCAGGTCTTCTGCAGCCCTCAGTGTATAGGAGGCAATTTCTGGCTGCCAGACATTGCTAAAAATGCCAAACCTCACAACAGAGACTTTTCAACTTAAACTGAAATGAAGAGAAAAAAGAGAGCAGAGAACCACTAACAATATGAAACTTGTGCACACAGGCATCAATTTTTCACAGGTTCAGTCTCCCCAAAATCAAGGTTAAGTGTCTCATGGTTTTCATGCTACTATGTACCTTTAAGTTGTGGCCCAGTGGTAACAACAACAGGTTTTGGAGTCAGATGGGGTAGCATTTGAATTTCACTTCTATCACTTAACCATGTGACCCAGGTGAATCACTTTTCTGCCTCAATCCTCAGCAACTCAGTTCTGGCCTGGGAATTACGGTAAACTTAGCCCACAGATTGTGCACACTCACAGGAAAGCTAGCACAGGGTCTGGTACAAATCAATTTAGCACAGGCTCCATGAGCATGCTCACATCCCTCCTCTCCTGTCTATCACCAAAGCATGCACCCAAAGCAATGTCAAAGAATATCAGATCTGGGAATATATTAAGGCATGTTCTAATTTAGTGATAATAAAAAACAACAATATTAGACTGACTTGAAGAAAGAGGTCTGAAAAACTGTTCACTGCGTTCTACAACTGGTCATTGATAATGCCATTTTCTCTTTTCTCCTTCTTTCCCCTCACACACATCCATCCTAGAAAAAACACCTAGGTAAACTAACTAGTCACTGGTTTGCAACTCTACCTCATCCCCAGGTTCCAAATCTCACAAAGCCCTTATGGCCTACCTCTTCCTGCCCACACTACTCCTTATTCAGCAGCAAAGACAAGTCCCCAAAGACACAGGGGCCACAAGACCATGTAGAGCCTTTTACTGTCAGTGACCTAGGGACATTCTGTTATAGATGGTAGAATTCCTTCCAAAGAATAACCCAGATAAACCTAGCCTCCACGTCCAAGATCTTCAGGCATCCCAAAGTTACCCTTGGCCACTTACGAAGTGCAATCTTTGATGCAGTCTCTGCAGTTCCCATCCTTCAAGTGGCATGCTGCTCGGTTGGAATAGAGAACACTTTCCTCTTCCGGGTGTGAAGAACCTGCCCAGGTGGAGGCAAAAAGAGCAAGAAGATCATCAGGTTGGGAAATGGATGCCTCAGGATGCTGAGAAACACTTTACACATGGAGGTCTCTGGGCTTTGGGGTAAGCCAGCAGAGACGACTATAACCTCATCAGGCTTGTTGGGCTGGCATATTTGTCATTCTCACATGAGAGTGAGGACAGGAAGATTCCTGCCCTTCACAGGGAACCATACATCTCTTTGTTCACTCATTCTAGACATGAACTTGGTACCATGGAAAAGATAAATATGAAATAGCTGGCTCCTGCCTCAACAAAATCATGCTGTAACTACTTGGGTATCTGTGTGTTAATTTTATCACAAAAAGCATGTTAAACCCCTCCCTCCCAAAATAAAAAACAATGTAATAAATGTCATGATAAATGGAATGACCGAGAGTTACAGGGACACGAGAAACAGAGAGTAGTTCTCCCTAGTCAAGTCAGAAGGGCCTTTGCCAGGGAAGTGATAACTGAGCTGGGTCTGACAGCACTAAGGCAAAATTAATCAGAGGAAGTACTCAAGCTATCCAATGGGGAGGAAAATAAATAAACATTTCTCTAAAAGTAGTCTTCACTTTTAGGAATCACAGACACTCAGATCCTTCATTGTGACCATAAGGAGTTTCATTTTTAAAAATAATTTTCAAGCATTTCATACCCACTAGCATGGGACGTTTTCTAAGAAAGAATTGAAAACAAGTTCTTGGAAGCATATAGAAAACCACATCTCAGAATCCACATAAGACTTAGCATATGTTACTATATTTGTTTCCAATCTTTTTGATATGGCCAAAGTTCCACTTATCCTTATCCTTTACCCTGTGCTCTCTCCTCAGACCCCCCAGAGGCCAGCAAAATCCTAAAGCTGGTGTGTAACATTCTCAAGCATGCTCATCTACCTTCATCATATATATACACATATTTATTCACAGGTAAGACAAAGTGTCATTTTAGGTCTATTAGAACATTTCCTAGCCTGGGCACTATGGCTCACACCTGTAATCCTAGCACTCTGGGAGGCTGAGGTTGGAGAGCAAGAGACCCTGTCTTTACTAAAAATGAAAACACTTGGCGGCATCTGTGGCTTGGGTGAGTAGGGCGCCGGCCCCATATACAGAGGGTGGCAGGTTTGAACCTGGCCCCAGTCAAACTGCAACAAAAAAATAGCCGGGCGTTGTGGCAGGCGCCTGTAGTCCTAGCTACTTGGGAGGCTGAGGCAAGAGAATTGCCTAAGCCTAAGCCCAAGAGCTGGAGGTTGCTGTGACACCAGGGCACTTTACTGAGGGAAACAAAGTGAGAGACTCTATCTCCAAAAAAAAAAAAAAAAAAAAAAGTCAACCATAAAAATAAAAACATTAGCTAGGCATTGTGGCAGGCATCTGTAGTCCCAGCAGCTACTAGAGAGGCTGAGGCAGAAGGAGTGCTTGAGCCCAGGAGTTTGAAGTTGCTGTGAGCTAGGATGACACCCTGGCACGCCCGCCCCGAGAAGAGTGAAACTCTTCTCTCAAAAAAAAAAAAAAAAACAACTTTCCTAACTGGTATCATGTTAGCTGTACTTCTGTAACTTGCTTTTTTCACGAAGTATGTTACCATGTTGATCTTTCATTCAACAATAACCAACAACAAGCTTTTTCTTCTCCCCTTATTTTGCCAGGCCCTGAGACAGAAAGTACAAAGACAAGTAAAATATATTCTTGCTCTAAAAAAGTACAAGTACTCAAAACCTGTAATCTATCTTAAACCACAAGAGCCTAGCATGGTTACTCAGAAACAGCAGAGTGGTGGCAAAGGCATCAATCCAGCCTGCGACCCTGAACAAGTCACTCAACCCCTCTGAGCACAGGTGCTCACCTATCACGTGAGAATATCATTTGACAGACTTGTTAAAGGGGTTCACTGTGTTAGGTTGCTCCCTGTGCTCCCTTCAAGATCAAGAAAACTGATCAGCAAAATGAAGACACTTGCCCACCCACTACCTAGAAAACAAGTAGCAGCAGCAGAACCAGGCTTTGGTTTCTTGTAGGGACCGAGAATGGAACCATACAAAAGCACAAGCTTCTCCAGGCCAGCTAGGGTGAGATGAAGGAAAAAGGGAGATAGATCTTCATTGTGTAACCCTGAGGTGGCCAATTTAACTCTTCTGGACTCTTCATCTTTTAAGTGTCTTATCCATAGGGTTATAACAAAGATAAACAGATAATGTCTAGAACGTTGGGCACAAAGTGAAGCACTCAACGAATGCTAGCCAAGAAAATGAAAAAGGGGATAAAAAGTGTTAGTTCTTTTAGAATTTGTCTAGCAGGTTTTGTAGTCTCCGCGGGAAGATCTCCCTAATGCTAAAAAAAAAAAAAGAAAAGAAAGACAAAAGGAAATAAGTGCTAAACAATCACAGAAAATGGGATCCAAGGCTCCTCCCAAAAGTCAACACTATCCAATGGGGCTCTTGACACTTTGGAGAAAAGACTTAGGGCAAAGTTCTAGGGTGGGCTACAGTGAGATGGAGACTAAAACTATTAAGAATACTCTACTCTTGGTTGGTGCCTGTGGCTTAAGGAGGAGGGCACGGGCCCCATATACCAGAGGTGGCAGGTTCAAACCGGGCCCCAGCCAAAAACTGCAAGAAAAAAAAATACACTACTCCTCTGTTTTTAACATTCTTCAGTAGCTTCCAATCCAGGCATAAAACCCGAACTGCTTAGCAGGGTTTAAAATAAGTACACAGTAAGGGCCTGCCTATCTAACTGATCTTATAGGAGTCTAACTATCCCTCCAATAGCTCGCTGGGTTTTGACGGCTGGAATGGACCACGCTTATTCTGCTGGGGGAGCTTTCTGATTGAGGTTCCCTCCACGGGGAATGCTGAGATCCTAAACTTTGTGCGCTTGATTTCTTCTCATAAGTCAGGTATTATCTCAAATATCGCTTCTTTCTTCAGAGAATCTGTCCTTGACATCCCACTCTAAAAGGGGTCCACTGTCAACTCTGTCACTTCGCTTATCTCTTTATGGCACTCATTGTCTCACAGGTCTTGTTTACTTATTAATTTTGCCCAACAAGAATGTGCGACCTTTGAGAGAAAAATCTGTCCAGTTATACTGGCAGTATATAAAAAAAAGAATAGCTGGGGTGTTAAGGGATCAAAAAAGAGGCCTGAATAATTAAGGACAGCGGCAGCCTAATTAATAATAAGGTAGTTAAAAGGCAGGTGGAAAGAAAGGGCCATAGAACTATCTGGTAGGATGCCAGAGTCGGGGGTGGGAGGCGGTGAGGGGAGCGCGAAAGGCAGTGTGTGGTCCTAGTGTTTCGGTCGGCGGCGAAGATAGGAAGCTCAGGAAAACAGGGATAGAGCGAGACCGAGGCCTGGGGTGATACCGGTGGGGCACTAGAGGAAGCCCGGCTGGAGGAGAAATGGGGGGGGGCGGGGTCGTACCTCGCGACTGCAGCATCCGCAGCGCGCGGCCGTAGATAGCAGAGGCCTCGGCGTACTGGCCGTTGCGGAAGCTCTCATTGCCGGCGACACGGAGCGCCTCCACATTGTCTGGGAGTTTTGGGGCCATCGCGGGGCTGGGCCTGCGAGCGGGGGCGGCCTCCGTTAACCCCCCGGAGTCGTGCGGAACAGCTTCAGTGCGGAAGCGCTGGCAGCGAGTCCTCAGATCCGCCTACTAACCCGACGGCAAGGGGGCGGAGCGGAGCGCGGCGGGGCGGGGCCTGCGCGGACGGGAGCCCTGCGGCGCCCGCCCGTCTGCGCGTGCTCAGTTTGGAACTTACGCCTCCCTCGGGCGGGGGAAGAGTGAGAACAGCGCTAGCGCCGCACGGTGGGGTAGAGGTCCCTGCTCTAGTAGAGCTTATGTTCTAGTCTAGAGTGAAATGAAAACCTGAGCAAATGAAGACAATTTCACGTGATTAGTCCCGTGAGGAAAACAAAACAGGGTAACGCAATAGAAAATGACCAGGTGGGGGCTGTTTTTAGATAAGGGAGCTTGGGAAAGCCTTTGTGAGGGGTCGTAATTGGGCTGAGGCCTGAGAATATTTAGGGAATCCTGTTGAGACAGACGGATAGCAAAGGCTCTAGTACTCTACACTGAAATGAATGCGCGCATGGATTGAGGGATGATCTTCTACCAAGGATGATTTAAATTCATCTCCAATCTAATCTGACGTTCACTCTCCCACTCAGTACTCCAATTGTTAAAACTTGGAGTACTACCTGCATACTAAGCTCTGTCTTTTGCCTCCTAGTCTTTGTTTATGGATCCTCTTCTCCTGGAATTCATTTCCAAACTTTTTTTTCTCTTAAGTACTTCTGAATCAACTTAATATTCAACTCAAACATCATCTTTTCTGACTTTCCTACTTCTGCCCTGCCTCAGTGCAATCCTGGCCCCAACTCCTGTTAGTCTGTTGGGGTTTGTTTGTTCCTAACTTAGCATTTATCACTCTGTGATTGACAGCTCATGGTTTTTCTTGACCACTGTGAGGTCTTCAATGGCAGGAAGTGGGGTCCTCTTTGTCTACCCAAGACCTAATAGGCTCTGACTATAGTTCATAGATGGCACCTTCTTACTATGTCCTAGCATGATAGAAGGGCCAGGGGTCTATTTAAATTTAAATAAAATAAAATTAAAAATTCACTTTTTTTTTTTTTTGAGACAGAGCCTCAAGCTGTCCCCCTGGGTTAAGTGCCCTGGCATCACAGCTCACAGCAACCTCCAACTCCTGGGCTCAAGCGAGTCTCCTGCCTCAGCCTCCCAAGTAGCTGGGACCACAGGCGCCCGCCACAAGGCCCAGCTATTTTTTGGTTGCAGCCATCATTGTTGTTTGGCAGGCCCAGGCTGGGTTTGAACACGCTAGCTTAGGTGTATGTGGCTGGCGCCTTAGCCACTTGAGCCACAGGCGCTGAGCCTAAAAATTCACTTTTTAAATCAAGCCAGTCACAAAGTGCTCGGTAGTCACATGTGGCTACCATTGTGGATAGCACATATATAGAACATTTTCATAATCAGAAATTTTTATGGGGCGGTGCTGGACTAAACATTGTGTGGGAAAAAGAGGGCCATCAAGTTTATCTTTTGGAAAAGTCCTGGGAAAGGGGTAATACAGCATGTCATTGTGTAATGGCAGTTGATATTTATTTTAAAAAATATTTGTTGAGTACTTCTTTATATACAGCAGTGTTTTTCAACCTATTTCATCTTATGGCACCTACAGTTAAACTTTTGTGGCACATTTAAATTATGTTGATTTAAAAAAAAAGTTAAAAAAATAATATACTTAGTGGTTTGAATTTCTTTCTCAAATAATTTAATGATCTGTAAAAATTTTTGCAGCACACCTAAGATCCTCTCATAGCACACCAGTGAGCTGTGGTACACTGGTTGAAAATCGCTATTCCACAGGAATGAATGTGGGCTTAGTGGGTTACAGAGCTGCCCCTCAAGGAGGAAAAACTCAGGTTGACAACAGGGCCAGAATGTTAAGATAAAAAGTAGATTCAGAAGTAGCAGGATTGAAGAAAAAGAAAAAAGTAGAGTTTAGAGTGTGTTGGGAGAAGTACAGAAAAAGCCACAGGAGATTTCATTTTTTATTTTATTAATAATATTTCATATTATTATTTTTTGAGAGAGTCTTACTCTGTTGCCCTGGGTAGAGTGTTGGAGTTTCTTCATAGCTCACAGCAACCTCAACCTTTGGGGCTTGAGAGATCCTCTCAGCCTCTGGAGTAGCTGGGACTGTAGGCATGTGCCACAACATCTGGCTAGTTTTTCTAGTTTCTCTTTGTAGTAGAGCAGGGGGTCTTGCTCTTGCTCAGGCTGGTCTCAAACTCCTGAGTTCAAGCAATCCATCCACCTTGGCCTCCCAAAGTGGTAGGACTACAGATGTGAGCCACCTTATCTGGCCATGACAAATTTCAGGGGACAGAGGATTGACTTCTAATAAGAGCGCCCTTTGATAGATTCCTGAGGTTCGTAGAAACTTTTCTTGATCTTTACTTCCTCAAAGTTCTCACTGCCTTTTGTAGAAATCTCTCACAGAGCAAAGTGGTAAATAAAACAAGTATTTTGTGGAGGCAGGACAGTCCTGGATTAAAATCTTTGCTTTCACTAGCCATGCATATGTGAATCTCAGCTTCCTCATCTGCAAATTGAGCACAATAATCCTTCTTTTAGTCATTGGAAAAGCAGCTATGCTGGGCACAGTGGCTCACAACTGTAATCCCAGCACTCTGGGAGGCTGAGGCGGGTGGATGGCCTGAGCTCAGGAGTCTGAGACCAGCCTGAGCTAGAGCTAGACCTCACCTCTAAAAATAGCTGGGCATTGTAGGGGCCGCCTGTAGTCCCAGCTACTTAGGAGGCTAAAGCAAGAGAATGGCTTGAGCCCAAGAGTTTGAGATTGCTGTGAGTTATCACATGCCATGGCACTCTACCAGGGGAAAGAGAGAGAGAGAGACAGACAGACAGACAGACACACATACACGGCACTCTACCAGGGGCGACACACACACACACACACACACACAAAGGAAGAAGCTGAGGCAAATGTAAGTAGTTTATTTGGGCCAAGCTTTAGGATTGCAACCTGGGAACATAGAGTCAAGTTGCCCTGAACATACACTCTGATTAGCAGGAGTTGTAAGTTGATTTTTAAAGTCAAAAAGGGGAAACGGAGTGGATGATAATGTTATTTGTCAAGATTCTCATTGGTTTACAGAAATAACATTGATTAATGATTGGTTCTACATTGTTAAGCTACAGGGTGTGGGTTATAGAGTATTAGGTTGATTTATGGTTACCTGTTGCAGTAGCAAGTAGTTTCAGTAGATGAATGCAAAGCTCCAGGGGGGAATAGAACATGACTGTTGCCTCATCTTACTGTCCTTTTGGGACCAATAATTTACAAGGACTCACGTTTCTCAGACAAAAATTCTTTTCTCACTTCATAGGGCTGTTTTAAGGCTTAAGAGCCAGCCTGGGATTGTGCCTAGCACATAGTAACTTTAGTGAAGGTTTTCCTCTTATGTCAGATGAATGGTTCCATTTTCCCCTGTTTGGGATTCATGATGTGCCGTACCTAAGTGGCTCTGAAGGTTCCTTGGTCAGGGGTTATGGTCTATCTTTGGGAAAAAAAGAGCAATTAAAAACAGTGAAGCATTGCTCTAGGTGAGTTTTTCCTGCAACTTTCCCCCTTGGTAAGTTGGGTAATTCTAACACTTATTGATGGCGGCATCATTCAAAATCATAGCAGTTGGGACAGGAACTCTGAGTTGAGAGAAAGGTCTGTCTCTTGCAAAGGAAAATAAAAATCTCAGGATCACCCCCCAGCTTCTTACACACAAAAGGGAAGGTCAAACTTGGTGGATGAGTCACAATACAGCACCCCCTTCAAAACGAGTAGCTATTAGCCAGATCCCCACTTGAAAGAAACCTCAGGCATCTACAACAACTGCCCCCACAGATCATTCATGCCCCCACAAATCATTTGTGAGGAAATTTTTTGCCTCCTATAAACAAGGACAAATTTATCTTCCCAGGTTGTGGAGAACATGAACAAGATCACTCTTCCACTATCAATCTACATAATTGATTCTTCTTTTACTCCTCCTCTTCCTCTCTTTATTTTTTTGAGACAGTCTCATTTTGTCACCTTAGGTAGAGTGTCATGGTATCAGCCTCACAGCAACCTTAAACTCCTGGGTTCAAGCGATCCTCCTGTCTCTGTTTCCTGAATAGTAACAGGTACTACAGGCACACCTGGCTAATTTTTCTTTCTTTTTTTTTTTTTTTTGAGACAGAGTCTCACTTGGTCACCCTTGGTAGAGTGCTGTGGCATCTTAGCTCACAGCAACTTCCAACTCTTGGGTTCAAGCGATCCTCTTGCCTCACCCTCCCAAGTAGCTGGGACTACAGGTGCATGCCACAATGCATGGCTATTTTTATTTTTTAGAGAGGGGAGTCTTAATCTGGCTCAGACTGGTCTCAAACCTGTGAGCTCAAGGAATCCACCAGCCTCAGTCTCCCAAGTGCTGGGATTACGGGCGTGAGCCGCTGTGCCCTGCCTAGTTTTTCTTTCTTTCTTTCTTTTTTTAAAGTGGAGATGGGATCTCTTTCTTAAGCTGGTCTCAAACTCCTGAGTTCAAGAGATCCTCTTACCTTGGCCTCCCAGAGTGCTAGAATTATAGGTATGTGCTTGGCTTTACTCTTTTTTTTTTTTTTTTGAGACAGAGTCTCACCCTCAGTAGAGTGCCGTAGCATCACAGCTCACAGCAACCTCCAGCTCTTAGGCTTAGATGATTCTCTTACCTTTAGCCTCCCAAGTAGCTGGGACTACAGGCACCTGACACAACCCCTGGCTACAGTTCGAACCTGTCACTCCTGGGTATATGGGGCCAGTGCCCTATCCACTGAGCCATAGGCACTGCCCCTTTACTCTCTTTTTTAAAGTCACTTCATCAAATGTAAATTTCCTGAGCCTCAGAAGGATTTGTCTCACTACCCATCCTCCCTCCCTCTTCCTCTTTCTGTACACCCTCTCCCCATAAATACTGAGCTCCCAAATTCCACTTGGAAAAAAAGTCACAGATGCAGCTGTGCCTTGTGTTTTCCCCACGCTTATCCTCAAACTTTGGCTTATAAACCTTTCTTGACTGAGATCTTTGCCTCAGTCAATTATTTGGGGTTGTCGGCCTCTTCCCAAGATACACATCCATGACTGTCCAGTTTGGTAGTGTAGCTTTTGGAATCTCACCAGCCTGGATTTGAGTTCCCAAATCTATATACTATTAGCTACATGACCTGGAAGGTAGATACGTCACCTCTTTGGCCTTGTAAAATAAGAATAATAATAGCATTTACTGTATGGGGTTGTTAGGCGTTTCAAATGAGTTAAAATTAGTAAAGCACTGAGAACGTGGTAGGCACTGCTTGTCAAATAAATAAATAAATACACAAAATAAAGATAATTTTATAAATGAGATAAATGAAGATAAATGAAGGCAAGTACATGGCAAATGTTTAATAAACATTAAATGAGATAAATGAAGATAAGTACATGGCCAATGTTTAAGAAACGTTAACTATTTTAATGTCTGCAAACTGATTCTACGGGGAGGCCGAGGCGGGTGGATTTCCTGAGCCCACAGGTTTGAGACCAGCCTGCGCCAGAGTGAGACCCCTGTCTCAAACTGCCCGGGATGGTCCGGCAATTTGCAAGGTGATACCACCAAAGGAGAAAAACGTTCTTGGGCCCATTTGGGACCAGAGTTCAATCGTATATTGTAGGTAAAACTTGCCTTTTTTTTTTTTTTTTTTTGAGACGAAGCCTCAAGCTATCCCCCTGGGTAGAGTGCCATGGCATCACAGCTCATAGCAACCTCCAACTCCTGGGCTCAAGCGAGTCTCCTGCCTCCGCCTCCCAAGTAGCTGGGACCACA
>CAUYQV010181037.1:0-11662 GCA_963574575.1 Galagoides demidoff
ACAGGCGCCCGCCACAACGCCCGGCTATTTTTTGGTTGCAGCCATCATTGTTGTTTGGCGGGCCTGGGCTGGGGATTCGAACCCGCCACCTTAGGTGTACGTGGCTGGCGCCTTAGCCGATTGAGCCACAGGCGCCGAGCCATTCATTCTTGTGGTTTTCCTCATGACTCTGGCTCAATTCTGGCTCAGTATTCTTTGTGGTTCCTCTTAGTCACCTGTCTCTGAACTATTGGTGACCCCAGGGTTCTGTTCTAGAGGCTCATCTCAAATTACCTACATGTACCCTTGGTTGTCCCCTTGGCTTTGTCCAACACTCATATGTTAATGATGCCTAGATCTGTATCTTCAGTGTAGAAACTTCTTCTCCAGCTCACATTTTATTTCTCTCATGCTACCCCATTTCTCCCCTAGGGTAACTGCAATAATTTTGAAACTGATCTCTTTACTTTTACCTGGCCGTCTCTATTATTTACTTATTTTTTTAAAATTATTTTTTATTAAATCATAACTTTGTACATTGATGCATTTATGGGGTTCAGGGTACTGCTTCGATATATAATGTGAAATGTTTATATTGAACTAAGTAACACATCCATCATATATTTACTTATTTTTTTTGAGACAGAGGGCTCACTCTGTTTTCCTGGGTAGAGTGCTGTGGTATCATAGCTCACTGCAACCTCAAGCTCCTGGGTTCAAGCAATCCTCCTGCCTCAGCCTCCCTGAGTCTCTGGGACTACAGGTATGTGCTATGACACCCGACTAATTTTTCTATTTTCATTATAGACAGTGTCTCATTTTTGCTCAGGCTGGTCTTGAATTCCTGAGCTCAAGCAAATACTCCTGCCTTAGCCTCCTAGAGTGCTAGGATTATAGGCGTGAGCCATTGGCACTAGGCCTGTTATCATATTTAATCCTCATAGTACCCTGACTTTGCATTTAACCCTTTGACTATGGAGCGCTCAGAAATAAAATGAGCTAATTGAGGCATGCAGTGATTAATCACAATAATCCTTACCATACACAGTGAGTTACTGTTCATTATCATGGAAATGCAACATTTATACCAGTAAGAAAAACCTTTTTCATGATGTTTGTAAAGCTTTCTGTTTGTATCTGCAAAATGAACAACGCCTATTGAAGGTTCACGCCAAAGGAACATCTTGTTTGCCTATAGGTATTGTTCATAGTCCAAAGGCTAAGGAAACCGAAGCCTGGAGGGGTTAAGTAACTTTTTCAAAGCAATTGGCCTACAGAGTTGGTATTTGAACCCTGTCAGTCGGCCTGACTATGAAGACTGTGCCCTTATCTATTATAGCATGCTGCTTCCTGCTGGGCAAAGAGGGCATCTAACCCAGCAGAAAGGCCTGAGAGGGTGTTCCAACCCCCTACTCACCTAGCACTTTAGAAAGAGGGTTGTCCCATTGTATCTCTCCCATGAGGTGTCTGGGCATTTTCTAGATGCAAAAACTGTTATTTGGGATCATTCCATGGCTCATCCTGGTCTTGGGATGCCTGAAACACCTTCAGGACCTTTTTTACTGTGTTTTGGTTTAGCTTTTTATCCAGAGAAATTGAGTCCTGGTTAGGATTTGAAAGTTTTCCTTCAAGTTCCAGCTTAGGTTATTGCAAATATATGAAATATTAGGGCCAGTGTGATGGGTGCAATTATTTAAACCCAATTACTAGAAATTAACTAGGAGAGAACTGTTTCTAATTGGTTTCATGACTATTACATGGAAGGAAAATTCATGGGCGGTAACACTTCTAAGAAAGAATTCAAATGAAATAACCTGCAAGACAGCTTGTCTCAAGTCATGAATGTGAGAAATACAATAGCCTGAGATATACCTACATCTAGAACAATAATATAGCACACTTGTTTTAGGAATTTGCCTCTAGGCCTATTTCCTCTGTGGGCTCCATTCACGTAGCCATTCACCAGTTCATTCACTGTACACAGTTGAGGACACACTGTGTGTACCCTCAAGGGGAAGCCATCTGGGAGATTTTAGATGGCCCTTTTGGATTGAACACCGTAGTCCTATCCTCAAGGAGCTCAGGGTATTCCATACGGCCAAGGGAGAAACAAGCCAGAGGGAGAGGGACAGAGGCTTGGTGTAGGGGCCACAGCCCTGGGAGAAGACTCCTGATAGCTGGGTCTTGGCTGGTAGGGCTTCCTGGATCCATTAGCAGCAGTCATCTCCTTCATCTCCACCACTGCATGCTACCTTGGTGACATGGCCCAAGATCTCTGAAGGCCAAGGAGGAAACATCTATTTGGCAGCTATCTGTTCACACTGCTGCCTCCATAATCTGACTATGAACTTCTGGAGGCTGGGAACCATCTGAACCCTAGGGCCTCACCTCCGGCCTGGTCCACAGAAGTGGCTGCTGGGAGAAGGAGGGAGAGTGTAAACTCTCAACCTCAGATAGGTGTTCTTCCTGTGGCAGTGGGAGAAATTTGGAAGCATAGCACATATAGGAAATGGAATTAAAAAAATCAAATGGCATACATGGCTAAAGACTAATTTTTAGGATTTTCTTCTGGGGGAAAAAGCTCAGAAACTTACATAGCTCATGAAAACCTTCTCTGTGGGTTTGAGGTGCCTCTGGATCTCACAGTCCGTGGGGTGAATGACCATGATGCCATTGTCGGAGAAGACGTAGAACATGTTTCCCACGCTGAGGCCTGGGAGGAGTAAATGGACTGGTCATGCCCCTCCCAGCAGTCGGCACCCAGGCAGGGCAACATGGGGCACACAAGGAGGCAGCCACATGGACGCAGTTGGTGTGAGAATAGAATGCAATTCCTGTGAGATGGGGTGAAGGGAGTGAGTGACAGATAGAGAAAGGGCCCCAGGGACTGGGAGTCAGTATGTCCTGGTTTCTATGGTCCCCAGGCTGTCTTCCCTAAGTCATCTAGGGCTGGCCACCAATATAGGGTTTCAAGTAAAAAGGTAGCCTTGGCTTTGACATACGTTTAATCGTTCTAGTTCTAAAAATGAAAACCTCCCTTGGTCATTCATTGTCAACTAGTCAAATTGGAATAGATCAGACAATGCCAAAAAAAGGAAAGGCTATTATTTTTAAGAACAGGTTTGTGTATAGCATCACTC
Organism: Galagoides demidoff; assembly: GCA_963574575.1. Classification (NCBI taxonomy): domain Eukaryota; kingdom Metazoa; phylum Chordata; class Mammalia; order Primates; family Galagidae; genus Galagoides; species Galagoides demidoff. The sequence goes on from CAUYQV010181037.1 coordinate 3,120, forward strand.
CCTGGTTTGTGAGGTCCTAACAATGCTGTGACTCCTCTGCCCAAACTCAGTCCTGGCCTGTCTGTGTCAGTTAACCCCTCCTTCCAGATAGCACGCTCCCATTCTGCACCCCTAGTTTCTCCATGGAAGTCCAAGGCCAGGCAGCGAAGTCCATACCCTGGTCATGCCCACCTGTTCACCTCATCCCGGCCCAGGGCTATGGATGTCTAGAAAGAAGATTTACTTGAATCTAGTTCAGCCTCCTTATTTTAAAAACACACTAAAGTCCAAGGAGGAAAAGAGTCTTGGCTGAGGTTACATGTTTTGTGCTAGAGCTGGAGACTCTACCTTGGGACTTACCTTTGGGCCTCTGTCCCTCCATAGAGGAGAAACATGGCACAAAGATGTATAAAGTCTAGAGTTCCTTCCCCTTCCTTCCTTCTTTCTCTTTCTCATCTCCTTCCCTCCCTCTCTTCTTCTCTTACTTCTTTCTCTTCCTCCTTTCCTCGATAGAGTTTGCTCTGTTGCCCAGGCTAGAGTACAGTGGCCCCATTGTAGTTCCAAACTTCTGGACTCAAGCAATCCTCCTGCTTCAGCCTCTTGAGTAGCTGGGAATATAGGCACATGCCATCATTCTGGCCTGATCAATCTTTCTTTTCTTTTCTTTTTTTTCTTTCTTTCCTTCCTTCCTTCCTTCCTCTCTTTTCTCTCTTTCTTTCTCTCTCTCTCTCTTTCTCCCTTCCTTCCCTCCCTCCCTCCCTTCCTTTCTTCCTTCTTTTTGTAGAGATGGCGTCTCACTCTTGCTCAGACTAGTCTTGAACTCCTAACATCAAATAATTCTTCTGCCTCAGCTTCCCAAAGTACTAGGATTACAGGCATGAGACATCGTGCCCAGCTTCTCTTTATTTCTTTTAAACTTATAACACTAAAATTTTTATAAATTCTATGAAAATTATATATATAGAAAACTCTTTGCTAGCATGCTGAGAAAACTGGTGTACTGGTTTAATGGGCTATCTGGACAAGTTTTTAGTGAGTTAGAAAACAATAAAAGAGGAACATAGGATTACCATTCATTTCCTTCCAGTGGCTCTGCAGGCAGTTAGCTTTTTGGATCTTAGGTCCTTGGCAACTGAGAGGCACCAGTGCAAGTGGCCCTTGGTACTGAACAAGGTTCTGACTTTATGATATAACCTCAAATGCCTCTGGATGGGAGGCAGGGGGTAGCAGCTGCTGCCACTGTGAGCAGCTGGAACCCAGGCTCTTAGAAGCTGCCAACATCTGGTGGAATCTGCATCTCTCCTGATGGGGAATCTCTGGGGAACTCTGGGACTCTGGGCAGCCTATCCCTTGAGGGCCAGGTGAAACTCCCCACAAACAGCTAGTCTTGGCTTCACAATATCTGGGTATTTGGAGGGAGCATGCCTGCACACATCTGTTCTGACCCTGTCTGTCCCACCCATAGCAGGAGTTTATACTCTCTTGGCAAACTCCTTATACTCTCTCCTGGCAAACTGCTTCCCCTCAAACATGGGGGCTAGCAGAGGTCAAAGCCCTGCTACGCTACAGACTCCAGGAACAGCCTCCTTGGGCTTGTTTGAAAATCAATAGCTAGAAGACCCGCCAGGAGATTGCCAGTGTAATGGAGTCCCCATGGGGTCTGCACTGTAGCTGCATTTCAGCTGAGCTCAGGACCCAGCTCACAGCTGGCTCTGGAAAGCGAGGCCCAACAAATGCTCATTCAACAACTAATTGACTTGACAGGCTACCTAGCCTCATGATCTAGTCCCTTGGAATGTTGTGTCTGAATTTATTTTCTGCTAAAGGGGCCTGAAGAAGCAGTTTGGGCTTTCTGTTTGCTTGTAAGGTCTCATTTCCCCTACTGAGATTTGAGAATGCCCTGAGGCTTGCCGGCCCCTTCATTTTTGGCCCTTTGTTCCCTATCTCCATGCCCTGAGTTTTAGCAGTGAAGGGTTTGTTCTCTGCCCAGCTGTTTAATACAGCATAGCACCTACCAGCCCTGCAGCCTAAGACGGCTGTGGGTCTCACAGTGGGCATTTGGGTCTCTACCATTGCTTTTCACACTGCACAGGCTTTTTTTTGAAAACGGCGCCTGTTTGCAATAACCTCCCCTTAGCAAAACACCACGTCTGAAAAGCAGAGTGAGGGCTCTTGGGCATTGAACCAGCCTCCTAGTTCAGAGCAGCAAGAGCGTGACGGGCTGTGATCACCGCCTGTTGCTACTGGCAGCAATTCCTCATTTTCTGGGTTCTGCCTTTGTTTTGTTCCCAGACTTACTGTGCTCTCTTTAGTGACTGATGTTCAGGAAATGGTTCTGAGTGTGTATGTGTGGGCTCACGCTGGACTGCAGGCATCATCACGCCAAGTTCTTGAGGAGAAACGGGATAGGAAATATCCTGGTTTTTAAAGACAGAGATTTTGCTTAACCCTGATGTCATGTGGGGACATCCTGCTGCTTCCTATGGCCTGATTTTGCCACCAAGCTGGAGAGAGTATGACCTCAAGGGGATTTGGGCTCAGATCTGGCAGGGGTCAGGGTGGTTTTTCACAGAATGAGGACTGGGACTGAAGTTGTATACCCCAGCTCCCACAAGCGCCTATGGGTTTTTTTCTTTTTAACCATGTGAAATTGTCAATAGTAGACCATTTTTTGATGTACAAAAATGTCAGTTTCATATGGCTCAACCTAACGTCTAAAATTTGTTTAATAAAGAAAATATTGGGTGCGCCTGTGGCTCAAAGGAGTAGGGCACCGGCCCCATATACTGGACGTGGCCGGTTCAAACCCGGCCCCCGTCAAAAACTGCAAAAAACAGCAACAACAAAGAAAATATCAACACTTAATCTATATGTTTAAGCATATACCTTTACAGAAATCATGGTAGATTTTCTTTCTTTTTTTTTTTTTTTATAGAGACAGAGTCTCACTTTATTGCCCTCGGTAGAGTGCCGTGGCATCACACAGCTCACAGCAACCTCCAACTCCTGGGCTTAGGCGATCTTCTTGCCTCAGCCTCCTGAGTAGCTAGGACTATAGGCACCTGCCACAATGCCCTATTTTTTTTTTTGTTGCAGTTTGACCGGGGCTGGGTTTGAACCTTTCACCCTTGATATATGGGGCCGGGCCCTACTCACTGAGCCACAGGTGCCACCCAATCATGGTAGCTTTTCTCTTTAGCATTTCCTCAATCAAAGAATACTTGAGGTACACCTACCATCCAGTAGAGATCCACAACTATTTTTTTCCTTTTGGTTTTTTTTAAAACAGCAGAAGGTAAGAAAAGCACCAAACCCAAACCTAATATTAGCTACTTGAAAAAAGTTTAAGGTCCAGATCTCGATAGCAGCCCCTGCCAAGTGGTCTGCTTCAGCAGCTTATAATGGCAACTTTCCATTTTTAAATTGGTCATCAAAGGCACTAAAAGGTTGTTAATTTGATTCAACTGTGTGCCACTTGAGTTTCACATTGTGCTCCTGCCTCCGTCCAATCTGGCATGCTGGCCCTGCTTGTGGGGACTGCTTGGTGTCGGGAAAAGCTGATGGTGGTGCATGGAAAGATGGCCCCTCATGGAGGTACGGACACACGTGATCACAGGCATGATGCGGGACATTTAAGCTCTGTACCTTCCTCTCGCCACAGGATGTTTGCAACTGCAGCCGTAGAGAATCAGGAGATCAGGAATGTTCAAGATTGAGGGAAGGAAAAAAGAAGAAATCAGTGTCAAACCTTCATGGTAGTGATTCCACTTATGGAGACACTGGGACCTGGTCCATCATCTATAGACTCTGCAACACTCATTGTCTCAGCAATAGTACCTGGGGGGACTCTGGGGCTGAGTGTATACTTTTCAGTCTTAGGGCCCTTTCATTTCTAAATGAGTGTCTGGAATCAGGCCCCAGGATCACTAATGGCCTGAGAAACCTCGGGGAAGTGAGTGGGATCCTCCACATTCTGTATTGATAAAGAGTGAGCAACATCTCTCTCTGATTTCCTGGTTTATTTCAGGAGAATTAATTTTCAGCTAGGATTTTCCTAGGAAGATCATATAAAATATTTCTGGTTATCTCTTCTAATGACAAAGACTTAGCTTAGAGGCTGTGAACATGATCAACTCTCATGTCCACAAAGTCACACCAACAGGCCTACTTGGGGAGCAGTGGCAATACGGGAGAGCACACTTAGCACACCAGATGGGTTTCAACTCCTGGAGTAAAGGCCACTGCATCCCCAACAGGTGCAGGAGTGCACAGGCCAATGTCTGGGCTGCTGCGGGAGGGCAGGACTGGTACGTGGGTGGCATGAGGGGTTTTGTGGCTGAGGGGCAGAGGTTCTGGTTATACAGCAAGTACGAGGCAGAACTGGGGTGGAGATATTTGAGCTTCCTTATGTTCCTGGGCTCTGTCTCCTGTCCAAAGTTTCCCTGTCTATGTTTGCAGCACTGTCTAGGTTGTCAGGGAAGGGTACTCACTGATCCCTGCTTTATGCATAGAGGGGTATGGGTTTACCCTGTCTTCAGGGGCTCACACTTGGTGGCTGTGCGCCTGGCCAATCAGTGTCCTCTCTTGGCCCCCAACAACCAAACCAGCTCAGTGAGAACCTTAAAGGCAAGAACCAACTCACGGGTCTTTCTGGCTGAGTCTTCAATGAAGAGTGAGGAAATATCTTCATCCACACCCACTTCATTTTTGGCAATGCAGGTGTATGCCCCTGTGTCTTCATAGCGAACGCTGCCGATGTGGAGTTCGCTCCCATTGGCTGCAGAAAGAACAGTGCTTGGGGTGGCTTGCTCAGTCAGAGACCCCTCCTCGCTTCCCCATTTCCTTCACGGGGCAATTGAGAGTGTTGGGGTTAAAAACACAGCCCCCAGGAAGTCAACATCCCTGATAATGCATCCAGGAAGTGCTGGCACAGCTGAAATGAACTAAGGGTAAAGTGGGGTATGATGACATCTTCTTGTCATTGCTCTCAGAAAGCCACAACATCTGTATGAGCCCAGATATCAAGAAAATTTGGGGAAATGTGTTCACTCCTAACCTGGCTGATTTAGAAACAAGTCACATCTCTCATCTCCATTCCTGGAGCATCACCTTGGTTTGGCTGGAAATATCACATAGACACAAAGGGCAGTTCTTACCTATAAGGGAGAGCTGTTTAGACATCTGGGCTGAGACATCCATGCCATTTTTCAGCCATGTAATTCTGGGCACAGGAATGCCCTCTGCATGGCATCTCAGGCTGGCAGCCACTCCGGGCTCCTGTGCTTGGGTCTCTGGGTAGACGCGGATGACTGGTGGCACTGTGGGTGAGAGTCAGTACTGGTAAGAGGGGAGCCCGACTTGGGCTCAGGCCTCTGGCTCAGCCCAAAGACCCTGCTCCAGAGGGGTGAATGTGAGAGGTGACCCTGGAGTTCTCTTAACTTGCTTACATTAATCCTGTTCAGCAACTCAAGCTCTAAAAGAAAAGGCTATAAAATGGATTGCAGGCAATAAACATGCCAGGCTTCGTACCCTGTAATTCATGGTTTTCATCATCATTCTAAATATGATCAGAAAGACATCCAAATATTTAATGCTGTTCAGCTGCTACATGTAAAGAGAAACCACCACTGAAATTCATTTCTGAATGAATAAAATTTAGATATATTATTTCTCTTATCGGAAAGCAACTGGTCAGTGGCTTAATTTCTTGCAGGAAATGCTTCACAAAGCACTTATGGGCACTGACTGGCAGGGGTCCTGCTCTGGGGAAGTCTATTGATTTTTCAGTGGGTCATTTTTATTTTCCATTTCCCACCCCCTGCAACATGGTTAAAAGGCCGGGAATGGCCTCCTTGCCTCTGGAGAGAATCAGCCATGGGCCCTGGCAGTCAAGTTTGGAGCTGAGGGTGTGATCCTGCCACATACCACATGGTGTGGGTAGGTGAGGCTCCGGCATCCTCCACAGAACTCTGGCTCTTCTTACTCAGGATGGCTGTGGGGAGGGAGATGCTAAGACAGTCTGAGGATTGTCCCTCTTGCCCTTAGCTCTGGGTCCAAGAATATATGTATCATTTCTTACTTATTGATACGTTTCACTGTACTTCCTTCCAAAAAGGATTTGTGAGCGCTTATGTAAGCATACCTGGATATTAAACTAAACCAAAACATTACACATCATTTGGAATGGATTTTTCCTGAATTGGACAACTACATTTTCCTAGAGTTATTTGGAAGCTTCTATTGTTCAATAAAATAAAGCATTTCAGTGCTTTAGAAGATTTTTCTTGGGACCAGAGTGTATAACAAATTGATGTTTAGGTAGAAGGGGGTGGCTGGTGTGGATCCTGGGACCTGAGCAAGGAAGGAAAATTTTAGTGATCTGTGTGTGGGATGGGCAGAGGAAAAAAGTCTCTATTGCCTTACCAGGAGAAGTGAACCCTGTAGCCCCTGCCACCATGCCTCAGAGTGCTGCTAATAATTTGAGCAACTTGGTATGAGTCACGTTTCCATGGTTGATCTTGGGGCAAAGTTGGGGGCAGAGGTGGAGAACCAGGAAAAGATGTGATCCACCCTCAAATTGCTGAGAGCTATTTCAATGAGGTAAGCTCAGAGCACAGTATTGTAAACCATACAGAGACTCATGAATGATAAAATTTGAGACCCACTTTCTTTTTGTTCCAAGTTCTAGGGTAGAGCCCTAGGGTGGGGCAGAAGGGTCTTGTCACACATTAGGTCACTGAGGGTGGAGAAGGTAGGAGGGCCTCCAATCGAGGTGAATCTGGAGGAATGCTTGGAACATAAATCTCTGTCTCCCTTCTATTACTCCCTCTTGGTTCAAAAAGGAAATAAGGAAACTTCTCTACACCCTGTCTTTGGTAGAGGGAGAAATAGGGTTCAAGTTGAATAGGTGGTAGAATTTTGGCTGGGAGGTTATAATTCAAGAGCACAGAGATATAACTTAGGGGCCTAGGAGCCCTGGGCTGGAGAAGGTGGTAGCACAAGCAGAGTGCTAGAATAAGGGTGGCCGGGACCTGGGTACTAATAGGCTTGGACTTTTGATAGATCAACATCTATTTATATAAGCCTGCCTGGCAACCATAGAGTAAATTTAAAGAAAGTGGGAGAATAATCAGTGAAAATGAATGAATCAATTAGAAAGCTGAAAAAGAATAGAACTGATAAATAAATCTAAAGGCTGGATATTTGTAATTGAACCCAACAAAATAGCCACATTTCTGGCAAGTTTGATCAATGAAAAAAAATGAGGACACAGAGGGAATTAAAAAATATGTGAGGAGGATGTTAGATTCAATTATGAGTAATAAATGTAAAAATTCTTAATGAAATGGATCATTTAAAAGGAAACTTTAAAGTACCAACTTCGAATTAAAGAGAGAATATTTAAAACAATTTTAAAGAGTTACTAACCCAAAAGGCACTCTGACTAGTTTTATTGGAGAGTTTCTTCATATATTTAAGGAATGGATAATTCCAAGGGCATGAATCAGGACAGATGTTTCAAATTACACCATGAAGCTAGTATAACCTGGACACCAAAACCGGACAAAGAGAGCACATAAAAGACTACAAACCTATCTTTCTTAGGACTAGATACACCAAAATCCTAAGTAAAATATTGACAAATGAAATCTAGCATGGTATTAAAAGAATATACTGTGACCGAGTTTAATGTATTTCAATGGCTATTAGGAAATCTATAATTAATCATATCCAAAATCAAAGGCAGTCAAAGAGAAAAACCATTTGATTCTCCTGCTAGATACTAGAAGGGCCTCTGAAAAAAGTCCAAAATCTATTTCTTGGGGAAAATCTCTCAATAAAACAGGAACAGAATGATATTTTCTTCCTACAATGAAGAATATCTCTATAAAAAGAAGAAACAGCACCATTCTTTTTCAAATGGTGAAACATTTGAGAAAAAAAAAAGAGGCAATAGCAGACTGTCAATGTTATTCTGTTAAGCTTCCAGTGTCAATGGAAGGCAAGAAATGAGAGGTACAAATATTAAAAATTATGGAAAAAAAGATATGTGGATATCCTCTAGATAACCAAAAAAGTGGTGGGATTAATAATCCAGAACAATAAAGAGACCAGTGTCAAAATACACAAAATTAAAAGTTTACTTATATACCAACAATGATGAGACATAAAATATGTATAAGGGAACTCAATGAAGAAAACAATATAACCTCACTGACAATATTGAAAAAAAAAACTGGAGAGAGACACATTTTGGGGTAGGAAGACTTAACTATTGTTTTTTTTTTGTTTGTTTTTTTTTTTTGAGACGGAGCCTCAAGCTATCCCCCTGGGTAGAGTGCCGTGGCTTCACAGCTCACAGCAACCTCCAACTCCTGGGCTCAAGCGAGTCTCCTGCCTCCGCCTCCCAAGTAGCTGGGACCACAGGTGCCTGCCACAACACCCGGCCATTTTTTGGTTGCAGCCATCATTGTTGTTTGGCGGGCCCGGGCTGGGGATTCGAACCTGCCACCTTACGTGTACGTGGCTGGCGCCTTAGCCGATTGAGCCACAGGCGCCGAGCC
>CAUYQV010181039.1:0-22383 GCA_963574575.1 Galagoides demidoff
CAGATGAATGGCCAACAAACACATGAAAACATGCTCATCATCTTTAATCATCACAGAAATGCAAATCAAAGACTCTGAGATATCACCTAATCCCAGTAAGATTAGCCCATATCACAAAGTCTCGAAACTGCAGATCCTGGCCTGGATGTGGAGAGAAGGGAACACTTCTACACTGCTGGTGGGATTGTAAACTAATACAGCATTTATGGAAAGGAGTAGGGAGAATCCTCAAAGAACTAAAAGTTGGCCTTCCATTTGATCCTATTACTAGTATCCATTACATCCTTTCATTACAATTCCATTACTAGGTATCTACCCAGAAGAACAAAACTTTGCACCAGAATGTATATTACAGCTCAATTCATAATTGCCAAGTCATGGAAACAACCCAAATGCCCATCAACCCATGAATGCATCAACAAATTATGGTGTATGTATACCATGGAATACTATTCAGCCATTAAAAAAAGATGGAGACTTTACGTCTTTTACAGGATGGAACAGAAACACATTCCTCTTAGCAAAGTATCACAAGAATGGAAAAATAAATATCCACTGCACTCCATACTAATATGAAACCAATATATAAACAATCATACACTCATATGAACAACAAAACACAGCTATATTCTAGTATGGGTGCAGGTGGAAGAGGGGGGAAGTAGGGAGAGGAGAGGATGATTGGCAGAAGGAGGGAGAGCATGTGGCAGGATCTCACCTAATGTGCACATTTCAAGGGTATATATAACATGCCTCCTGAGTGAGGAGCTCTTTTACAACTGGAACTTTACCGTGGATGTGAGAATAATGTAATCTAAAAATTTGTACCCTCATGTTAATTTGAAAAAAATGAGTGTATTTTATTTAATTTTATAAAACTTATGGGATCTAAATTATCTGAACATTTTATTTGTAGGCATTTATCCCATTTACATTTACCAAATTTATTTATCTATCTAATTAGTTTACTTAGGTCCTAGTTATCATTTGAATTTATTTTCTGTTAACCTTTTTTACACCCTATGAATTAGATATATAACAGAGGCTAGGAAACAGAATATAGTTTTAATTATTACTTTTGAAGTAAAATATTCCTCTAAAGGAAACAAATATAAGCATTCTAGTAAGACTTGCTATTTTGAAAAGTATAACATCTTTTCTAAGTTTTATAAATACAGTGGAAGTTTTAAAACTAGCTTATTTGAAGGTGTTAACTAATTAGAACCTTCTAAAACCCCAAAGTCCCCAAACAAAATCTACTGACACTGTAGAGATCAAAGGTCCCTGTTCCCCCCACCTCAAATTAAGCCAAACTATAGGGAGGAAAAGCCTCTGTCACCCTAAAAGTTTGCTGGAAAACTCACTGACATGAGACACATTAGTTAATAGGAGGTAAAATTACAAACTTATTTTAATAGGTATGCATGGGAGCCTCAGAGTGAAAACCCAGTAGTACAGGAGAAAGTGTCCATTTTTTATACTTAGATTTCAACAAAGGTTGAACAGTTGTGTAGAAATATTATTGGACAAAAAAGTTATGATCTAAAGCCAACAGGCTGAGAGCAGGGCAGCAAGGCTTTCCTGTTTAGATTCTATTTGACCTTTTTGAGCATACATTTCTTCCTTCGTGATGTGGGGTAAGGTCTTTTCTGGAATGATGGTCTTAGAGACAAGTAGGTATGTCACATAATTACTTTATGGCTAGCTTTCACATAGAATAATTTTAGATATTATGGCTGGCTCTCTGGAAGAGTGATTCTTGCTTTTATGACCTACCTTGGGGAAGAAGAATTCTGGTGAGTATGACTGGCCTTAGGAAAGAACGCAACTGAGAGACGGAAGACAAGTGAAGATCACAGAACTTTTATTTCCAAGGCTTTTATTTTAGGGTACTGTTTTCTGAGCCCCATCAAATATCAACCTGAATGAAGACTGAACAAACTTTCAGTATAAATCTTTAACACTTCAAACAGTGACACAAAATTGTCACATTTTTACATGAAGATTACAATTAAACTATTTTAAAAACAACCTAAATAGTCTCAAAACATTTTCCAACTTGAGTGTAAAATTGAGTACATGTAATACATCCAAAGAATAAGATTGTTTTGAGATTTCTCTTGTATTCTAAGAAAAACCACTTCATTCAGTTTTGAATATATTACTATACAAAAATTAAAAGTTGTGAGGTTTTCAAATTTCCCTATGCAATGGACTTTGTTGTGACAACACAACTTGGTAGCATGTAAAGCATGGGAAAAATCAAGAGTAGGGGAAAACTGGAGCTTCTGGTTTTGTTTAAGCTCTCATAATTACAGCTCTTAGGGCAGCTTTAAATCCCTCATGATACTGTTAATATCAGATCATAGAAAGAATTTATTAGAAACATTTCTCATCTATCTTTCCACAGACATCAAACTCAGTGGGAAAAACTTTATCTACAAGAGACTAAAACCAATGTATCTTCATAAACCTTTGACCCTGAGTTTCTGGTTTTGTATTTCTATTTACTTGATGCTTTAATCATTTGATTTAGGCATGTCTACATTTTTATCTAAGTAAGAACCTAAAAGTTAATAAACACATGGGTATTTTTGTTGATAACAAGCAATTTAGTAGTTATCATTAAAACAGCAATATTAAATTAGCCTTATTTATCTAAAACCATATAAACAGACCATCTTTGGGGTTAGGTTTATAGTTTTATAATCTTTGTGTCAAGATCTTCACATCTTAAAAACATAACAGTGATCACTAAATCTTGGCAAAAATATATGCTGACTATTTGAAAATATTTTTATTTTTACTTTATCAATACTAATTTTTAACACACTTTATTTACCGAACATTACTGAATTTATGTAAACTGGAGAAGTGTTTTGGTTCATTTAGTTAATTTATGAACACTCTCTCATTTATAAGCCAGGCTAGTACCATGTAGACACAATATATAATATATGCATAAAACACACCTAAACACATACACACACATACACATGCACACCAAGTTTTGATAGTTTTTACTTTAGAATTCTAGACATGAGGCAGTAATACAAACTCACTGGTTTCCAAGATGACTGGATCCAGATTACTTCTGACAAAACTGGAACTTGTTTACATGGCTGAACGTTAGTTGTCCTTATAAGGAATTTAATGAGACCTGTGTATCAAAGTTTTGAGAAAAGTCGTTTTTAGTGGCAATTTGACTTTTTAAAAACCCTCTTTTACCTCTTTTTTTCTCTTTAGTTTAAAATGAATTTTCAGTATTTACATTTTAGCCAGAACTGGCTGCAAGATCTCTAAGTAACCTTTAGTTAGTAATACCATGAACATTCATCTTATTTCAACATCATGAGAAAAACTTAAGTTCATTGTGGGCAGAAAGAAAGAGATAGAGAGCTAAAGAGACTCAATAATTTTAACTTATAGTGACAGGTCAATAATTTGAGATCAGAATTTTCCTTGCTGTAATTAGTCCATCAGTTAAAACTTATGCATGATAATTGGCTGGAGCCTTAAAAATCCTGGCATACTTTTGAACTTTACCTGAATACTCGCAAGTAGAGGTACAGTAAAGCAACTGGGATGCCCAAAAGGAGTCATTCTCTTTGTCTTTGTTCATTTTTTAGGGAACTTATTTACCATTTCCCTTTAAAAAAGAAGCAAACCATAGTCTAGGTTTAGTGCAATGGATCTGAGTGTGCTAATCACGAGTGGGACTATGCAATGGTTCATCACTGAGTCATTCTTACTCTCTTACATGTCTCAGTTTCCCTCTTTGCGGTCTCTTACCTCCAAGAGGGCTCCAAACACTGAGTAACCTTCTCTTATACACATGTATATAGTTCCTGGATGAGCCTTCTTTTAATTAGTTTTGTTGGGGGTTCCATAGGGCCACTTTGGGTATGGGGAGTAACCTCAGTCACTCCGACTTAGACCTCCAGTCACACAGTTTCATGATACAATTGGAAAGAGTAAAATGTCCTTTCTCTTCAGAGCCAAGGAACTCAATCCCTCTCATTTATCTACAAACAGAAAAGTTTAGTTCTTCTTTTGAAAATGTACAGAAAAGTTGATTGAGATTAATTTGTGAAGGAAGAGACTATGGAGAAAATCCTCTAGAATGCACCTCCAAATCAAAATTAAGATCCCAAATTACATCTTCCTAGGAAAGGGAGAAATAATTAAGAATATTAAGAATAGACTGCAACCATCAACAGAGATTGTTAGGTCTAGCAATCAAGAAGATTTGTGAGTTTCAGCCCAAGGAGAGGCTGAGTCAGATGGGACCATGCTGGTACTTGGCACTGAGTTTAGGCTACATTTTAGGGGGTCCTGAGTCTTCACTGAACCCCATGGTGGGTAGTGATCTTGTCACTACCAAGTAATTTTGCGACTGGCCATTACAAACCTAAGAAAATGTCCACTACTCAACTTTTACCTTTCAGTGGTTACATGACTTCATGTGCCATCTGGAATCTAATTCACATTCAGAAGCTTAGATTCAAAGGCGTGTAGGGAATGTAATTTGTAGATTTTCAATATTTTTATTACATAGAGTTGCTGGAGAAAAAGACTGGGATTGATACAGCAGAGTCAGTCCACACTGTCCACAATAGCCCATCTTAGTAATACATGGTCAATATATTCATGTAGGAGTTTCTGCAAGTATTTAAATAGCCAAACCAAAAAACAAACAAACAAACAAAAAACACACCAATATGTTTCCTCCTTGCAAAATGCACCTCTCCCTTCTACAAATGAATAGGTCTTCTCTCTCAAAGGGGAGGCCTAATGTAACATGCATCACTTTATCAATTTCTGGATGCTATTTATCCTTCTTTCATACTAGTTTATGTGGTAATCCATTGTCAAAAATAAGGGATAAAAAATGATTTAATATAACATGAGACTCAGAGAAAGGAAGAAAGAAAAAATATATGTGTATATAAAACTTAATCCTATGCAGCTGATGAAGAGATCATATTTGTTGTGTATAACTTTAAGGGTTCATACCTACCCGACTCTCCTATCCTTCAGAGCACACTGAGGATTATATTTTCCTGCCCCCTTGCAATTAGATCAGGCAGCCCAATCTGACAAGTCTTTACCAGTGGCCTGTGAGCAGGAGTAATATATGCAACTTCCAGACAAAAACATTTAATTGCTAATGCAAAAAACTTTTCACTCTCTTTTCTTCCATCATAGAAACCAAGGGTGCATCATGTTCCATGAGGTGAAGCTGGAGATGGCAACGACTTTGTGACAATGTGAAACAAACTCTCCACCAGATGGTGACATGAATTTGAAGTAAGAAATACACTGTTTGGGGTTTGAAAGTTAATTTTAAAATTTAAGCATAGCCTATTCTATCCTACATATTAAAACTACCCATTCCAAGTTCCCATTGGCTTCAGCCAGTATCTCAGCTGGTTGGGGTTATTTACATGGAAATGTTATCTAAGTCTAGATTCCTTATGTGTTGAGTCTTGGGTGGTTCTCTCTGAATTGCACTGGGACAAACTTCCATTAACTTTTATCACTGGTTATGGCAGTGAATATCTAAGAGTATCCACCCAGCTTCATATATATTTCTTCATCTCCCATTGCCTAATAGGAATGTTATTTCTATGTGATAACCAGTGTAAGTCACTTGAGTCAACACAGTAATTCCTTTTGTGGCACTCAGAGCCCCAAATTGCCACAAATGATCACGTGACACTCTCAAGTTCTAGTTCAATGGGTTTCTTGCTTTGTAACGTTATGGATGCATTCTCCAATTGGCATATAAAACAATAAAGCTGAAAGTCACACAACTTTGAAACTGACCATTAAATATAATTGGGATAGGTGGCACTCTAATTTTTATTCCTGGAGTCATATATTCTGACTTTAGGAGAAACAACATTATATATTGATCACTATTTCAAAAACTATATGACACCTTCCAAAAGGGCAACCCCCCCCCTCGTAAAGTTGTTCAGTAGCTAAGTCTTCAGGAGGCCATTATACTTTCCATAAGGCTGATAATTTCTATATACTTAGGTGTTTGACAATCTAAAAATACTAATAGGCATTTTTGCTATAAAATGAGCTCTTGGGTAAGAAACAATGTTATGAAATTACGATGTAAACAGAGACATGACCAAATGTCCAGATTTTTCCAGGTTAGTGCCATTGCTGCCTCTTGTCCTAAAGTAATAATAGCTCCCATTACTCTTTCAAATATAACTGCTTAAACAACAAATGGTAAAGCTACCTATTTTGGACTGAATATGTCCCTTAGAATTCATGTGTTAAAGTTTAATCCTTATTGTGATAGCATTAAAAAAAGTGGGGCTTTGGGAAGTAATTAAGTTGTGAAGGCTTTGCCCTCATCAATGGATTGATGCCTTATAAAGAAGCAGGGGGGAACTAGATTAGGCCCTTTTTGTTCTGCCCTTCCACCTTGTGAGGGCTCAGTGTCCATCTCCTTAGAAGATGCAATAACAAGAGGCTATCTTGGAAGCAGAGAGCAGCCCTTATCAGACTGGTGCCTTGCTTCTGGACTTCTCAGCCTCCAGAAGCATAAGAAATAAATTTCCTTCCTTTATAAATTATCCAGGCTAAGCTATTTGGTTGTAGTGGCACAAATGTACTATGGCACTACCCCACCAACAAGGTATTCAGGAAGTTCACAATGGAGGTACTGGGAAAGCATTATAAGAAGGAAAGCCCAATCAATATCTAAAATATGTTTTACTCCAGTGAGAACAGATCTTTGCCCCATTCCCTCTACTTGTTGAAAGGGTTCAGTGAACTATTACTTTTACCATGTACCATTTGGGTGTACTTAAAAGATGATGCTATATTAGGGTATATCACTGTTATCTGTCATTTGCATATTTTTCATTGGTAATGGCAGTAGTCAAATCAGCCTAGGTAAGCAACAATGTGTTTTGTATAACATCTCATGTATAACATTCATCTTTGGTTCCATAACTGTTTGTTTATGAAAACATTGACTAAGCACTGTTCTCATGTTTATTTGGATCTCCTTTTTAGTAGGTTCTCTTCTAAAGTACCTATTCTCAAAGTATTTAAAGTAGAATCCTGAGCTTTTAATCAGGAGAGCAAAACAATAAACAAAGGTTAAGTATGTATTACAGAATATCTTAGAGGGCTTATCCTTTCACTTTTAACCTACATGTGTCTGTATATTTATATGCCTTCTCTGAGCACATAGTTAGGTCATACATTTCCATTTAATATGATGAATCTGATAATTTGTGTTCATTTTCATTAGAGAACCTGGGTCCAGTTAGATTAATTAAATTTTCTCAACATTATGGGTCTTATGTTCCTGCTTATTTGCATGCTTGGTAATTTTTTATTAGATGTTAGACATTATAAATTGTATACTGTTGAGTGTTGAGCTTTTTATTTATTTTTATAAATATCATTGATCTTTTTTCTGGTCTAATATCTGAATCACTGTGGTCTGTTTATGTTATCTATGTTTATATTGATTTTTCTTTTCAGGGCAATTTACTCTTCTTTTAAGCATCATCACAAGTTTTGATAGAATATTAGAATTTAACATATGGAAAATTATAAAGTTTTTTTTTTTAAATGATAGCTGTGTACATTAATGCCATCATGGGGTACAGTGTGGTGTTTTCATATACAATTTGAAATATTTTCATCAAACTGGTTAACATAGCCTTTATGTCATTTTCTTAGTTATTGTGTGTTAAGACATTTATATTCTGCTCTTAGAAAGATTCGCTTGTACCTTGTAAGATAAACCAAAGAAGTGATCCCTCCAATCATCTTCCCTCCACCCATCCCCCCCAAAGGTTTTTGATGATGTGTTCTTCTTTAAAGAACAATTAAGATCTCATAAACGGGCAGATAAAATATAAATAGATGCCTAATTGCTAGGCTTTGTTATTATTATTATTTAAATTCAGCTTTGTCCTTGATCTGAGATCTATTTGGGTGATGGGCACACTAACAGCCCTGACTTAAGCAATGTACAATATATCCATATATCAAAAAAACATTTGCATCTCCTTAATATTTTGAAATTTTAAAAAAGAAGAGAAAAAAACATAACCAATATCAGTAACAGTCACTAAAAATCTACAGATATTAAAAGAATAAGGGAATATAGAAGTCTTACAACAAAATTTCCATAATTCAAATGAAATTTAAAAAATTCTTGAAAGGCACACACTGACAGAGTTGAAGGAAGAACAAATACATAATCCAAGTTGTCCTATACCTATTAAAGTAATTGAATTTGTGTTAAAAACTTTTGAACATGTCTCCTCCTCAGTGATAGATGGGATTGTTTACTCTCTTTTTTGTTAATTAATTTGAGTTCTCTATAGATCCTAGTTATCAAGCCTTTGTCAGATTCGTAACATGAAATATTTTTTTCCTAAACGGCAGGTTGTCCATTTACTTTAACTGTTGTAACCTTAGCTGTGCAGAAGCTTTTCAGTTTAACTAAGTCCCATTGGTTTATTTTTGTTGTTGTTGCAATTGCCAATGAAGTCTTCTTCAAAAAATATTTTCTCAGGATGATATCCTCAAAAGGTTTTTTTGGTTTTTGATTTTTGTTTTTCTTTTCTGAGAGTCTCACTATGTTGCCCTGGGTAGAGAGTACTTGGTATCACAGGTCACAGCAACCTCAAACTCTTGGGTTTAAGTGATTACTCTTGCCTCAGCCTCCAAAGCAGCTGGGTCTACAGGTACCTGCCACAACACCCGGTTATTTTTTGGTTGTAGTTGTCATTGTGGTTTAGCTGGACCGAGCCAGGTTCGAACCTGCCAGCTTCAGTGTATGTGGCTGGCACCATAACCACTATGCTATGGGCACAGAGCCAATCCTCAAGAGTTTTATCCACACTTTCTTCTAGGATTTTTATCATTTAATGCCCTAGATTTAAATCTTTTATTCATCTTGAGTCAGTTTTTGTAAGTGGTGAAAGGTGTGGGTCCAGTGTTAGTCTTTTACATGTAGTTAACCAGTTCTCCCAGAACCATTTATTGAATAAAGTTTTCATAATTCCCTTTGTAGAAGTCCTTCATCTCTTTTGTTAGGCATATTCCCTGGCATTTCATTTTCCTTGAAGCTACTATAAATGGATCCTGTCTCTGATGAGTTTCTCAGTTTGGCTGTTATTTGAATATGCAAAGGCTACTACTAATTTGTGGATAGTGATTCTATACCCTGAGATGTTAGTGTATTTCTTCATCACTTCAAGGAGTCTCAGATTTGATTCTTTGGGTTTCTCTAAGTATAAGATCAAGTCATTGGCAAAAAGCTAGAGTTTGAATTCCTCTGCACCCATTTGGATGTCCTTTATTTCCTTCTTTCACCTAACTGCATTGGTTAGAACTTTTAGAACTATGTTGAATAGTAGTGATAGAGGACAGCCTTGTCTATTTCCAGTTCTAAGTGGAAAAGCTTTCAGTTTTACTTCATTCAGTTAGTGTATTCCTTGATCACTCAGAACCTTCTCTGAGGAAGACAGAAGAATGGCTAACAAACATCTGGGAAAATGCTCATTGTCCCTAATAATCAGAGAAATGCAAATCAAAACTACCCTGAGACATCACCTAACCCCAGTAAGATTAGCCCACATCACAAATTCCCAAAGTTGCAGATGCTGGCATGGCTGTGGAAAGAGGGGATCGCTTTTACACTGTTGGTAGGACTGCAAACTCATACAGACTCTTTGGAAAGAATTATGGAGAATCCTCAAAGAATCAATTTAGACCACCCTTTGACCCTGCAGTCTCATTGCTAGGCATCTACTGAGAAGAAAAAAAATGATTTTATCATAAAGACATTTGCAGTAGATTGTTTATCATAGCTTACCTTACAATTGCCAAGATGTAAATGCCCAACAACTCAGGAATGGATAAACAAACTGTGATATTTGTATACCATGGAATAGTATTCAGCCATAAAAAAGATGGTGACTTTGCATCTTTTGTGTTAACATACACGGAGTTGAAGCATGTTCTTCTTAAAAAGGAAAAGTAGATATCCAATGGACTCAAAAAAATATGGAGCCAGTAGATGATCTAATACATGCTCACATGAGAGTAAAACTCTATTCAATTTAAGTTTGGGGGGAGGAGAAATGAGAAGGGAAAGGGGAGGGGTGATTGGTGTGCTTCCACTTAATGAGCACAATGTAGGGGTATATGGCACATCTTTTTGGTACAGGACACAACTACGAGATAGACTCTACCTAACAAATTTAAATATTGTGATCTGGTTATTTGTATCCTCTCACTAACTTTAAATAAATTAATTAAAAATTAAAAAAAAAACCCTTTGAATAATACAAATGAACACAGATAACTTCAACATCAAATTTTACCAAACATTTAAGAAAGAAAGAATATGAACAAATACTTCCAGGAAAAGAAAAAAAGGAGACACAAACTTTATTGGGGAAATGTTACACTGATAAAAATTAAAGGAAAAAACCATAGAACGGTATCTCTCATGAATATAAATATAAACCCTTATTCTTAAAATATTACCAAATTGAGTCTATCACTGTTATGTCATTATGAAGTAAAATTTATATCAGGAATTGTGGTTCAAATTTTCAACATTCAAAAAAAATTTATTTTTTAATTAGAAAAAATCTTCAATTTTCAAAACTTAAAAATTAAATATAATTAAACATATCAATATATTAAAGACAAAATTTGGTAATCATTACAGATGTACGAAAAATGTTTAACAAAATGCAGTCTCTATCAATAATAGAAACTTTCAACACACTAGGAATTGAAAGAAACTTCCTTAATCTGATTAAAGTAATCTAAGTCAAACACCTTAAAGCAAACATCATACTTAATGTAGTGAAAGAATCAATACTTTACTGTCAATATTGGGGAAATTAATGTGAGGATATCTACTTTCACTATTAAATATTATATTGGAGTGCAATATGACAATAAAAAGATATAAAAAGGAGACAGATTGAAAATATAAAAGAAAACTTTTCTATTCTCAAAATGATTGTAACAGAAAATCTTCACAATAGGTACTAGAACGGACATATGAATTTAACAAAGTGGCAAGATACAAGATCAGTATTTAAAAATCATATTTACACATGCCTTCAATGCCTAGTTAAAAATTAAACTTATTAAAAGACATAATTTATTATACCAATAACATGAAATACATAGCAAAATATATTCTATATTTGTATGCTAAAAACCACCAAACCCTGGTGAAAGAAATCAAAAGAGAACTGAATCAATACAAAGATGTCGTGTTCATGATTTGGAATACTCAGTATCATTACGATGGAAACATTCTCTTAGTTTATTTGTATATTGAAGACAATGCCAATCAAAAATGCCAGTAAAGCTTTAAAAAAAAAAATAGAAACTGACACCCTGATCTAAACTTTATATTAAAAAACAGTTTATCTGGAATAGCCAAAGTATTTCTGATCAGAATAAAATTCAGAAAATTCACAATATCTGATTTCAAGACTTATGAAACTCTAGCAACAAATACAGTAAGATATCATAAAGAAGAACATAAACACCAATTACTGAAATAGAACAGTGAGTCAAAAAAATAGACCCAGACGTATGCGTTCAATTTTTTGATTGATTTGTGTTTGATTTTTGACAAGGATTCTAAGAAAATTCATTGAGGAAAGCAATTTCCTTTCCAATAAATGGCGCTAGAATGATTAGACATCATGTAGAAAGAGAGAATAAAAGAACTCCAACCCATACCTGGTATCACATACAAAATTGACTCAAATTGATTGTTGATCTAAATATAAGACCTAAAACTATAAAATGCCTAGAACAAAAAAATGAGCTAAAACATTTATGTTTGGCAAGGATTTATTTACACATTACACCGAAAGCACCATTTGTAAAACAGAGAATTAATTAAATGGACTTCATCAAAATTTTAAAATGCTATTGTTTGAAAGAGTTAGTATTATTTGGTTTCAAGAATTATTACAAATCTAGAATAATCAAAATAACATGGTATTTGTGTAATGGACAATCAGACAGTATGGAGCCAGTGTTTGCAAACTTTTCTTAAAGATTCAGATATTCGATATAGGTTTATGACTAAGAAGCAAAATTAAGGCAATTATGTAGGTATTTGTGTAACCATTAAAAATGTAAAGGACATTCTTAGTCAATGAGCATTAGAAACACAGGCAATGGGTCATATTTTCCCTATAGGCCATAGTTGGATAAGTTTTTCATAAAGAGTCTAGAAATAAACCCACATACATGTAGATAACTGATGTTTTATTTTTTGTAGTTTTGTTTTTTATAAAACTGCAAAGGCAACGTAGTAAAGATAGCCTTTCTAACACATGGTGATGAAGGAATTGACTTACTATCTAAATGCAAATGTACTTCAATCCATACTTTACAACCATGCAAAAATTAACTGAAAGGGATCATGGGCCTAAAGGTAAAACCCAAAACTATAAAATTACCAGGAAAAATATAGACTAGAAGAAAATCTTTGTGACCTTAGATTAGGCAAACTTTTCTTAGACAAGATATCAAAACTATAACCCATAAAAACACATTAATAATTTGTATTCCATCAGAGCACTCAAGTGAATCAACAGAAAAAGCATAAACATCACATGTGCCTCTGAGCAAGAGATACGAGCAGAACTTTCCTGGATGAAGACAGATGAGTAGCTAACAAATATTTGAAAAAATGCTCATTGTCCCTGATCATCAGCGAAATGCAAATCAAAACCACCCTGAGATATCATCTAACCTCTGTGAGAATAGCCCATGTCACAAAGTCTCAAAGCTGTAGATGCTGGCTTGGAAAGAAAGAGAAAACTTTTAAACTGCTGGTAGGACTGCAAACTAATACAACCTTTTTGGAGGAAAGTATGGAGGATCCTCAAAGAACTCAAGTTCGACATCCCACTTGATCCTGCAATCCCAATTCTAGGCATCTACCCAGAGGAAAAAAATTATTTTATCATAAAGAGATGTGTACTAGATTGTTCCTTGAATAGGGGTACACACACACACACACACATACATACATATACATAAACTTATCAAAGTCAATTTAAATACGGAAGTTAACTGTATGTCACTTATATCCAAGGAAACAGTTTAAAACATTTATTTCCAAAAGATGAGCCTAAACACATGAAAATACAAGCCAAATATTAGGAGAAAATGCCTATTGTCACTTGCACTTCCAAAAAGACAGAGTAGACTACTTTATTCATCTAGTAAGTACAAATAAAACGTCTGGATATTTTATTCATATACACACAGACACACAGAAGAATACTCTGAAAGGTAGAAAGGAGAAGGCAGACCAGCTAGACAACTTGGGACCTGAGGAACAACACATAGTGAGATTCCTAGTTTTTCCTAGGAAGTGATTTCTTTCTTTTTTTAAAAAAATCAGTCATCCCAATTCTAGGAATTATTGTTCAGTAGAATGTATTTAGTTTCATGCAGAATGATTGAAAGATGTGGAGACTGAAAACCAAGAGGCAAGAATACTAACAGGGGTTCTACTCTCTCCTAGCTACGGGACCCCAAGCTCTCCCTTCTGTGTCTCACATTTTCTGTTTAAGAACAAAGGGAATGTACTGAAAAATCTTAAAGTCCTCAACACTTAAAACTTATTCTATTTTGCTATTGTAGTATGTTAGAATACTGCTGACCAGGGGACCAGGGGTCCTGATTTGACTCTACCACCTTCTAACTTTCTGCTTTTAGATTTCACTTTCTGTCTTCATTTCTTCATCCACGTACACACAAACGAAAGTGATAATGTCTCCTTCGCAGGATTGTTGTCAAAATTAAGTTAATCATTATTTATAAAATTGCTTCACATATAAGAGGTGACAGTTAAGTTCTAGGAGGATCCACAAATATAGAATTAAATGATTTCTTGGTTCTTTTACTGTTACAAATATCTATGATGCTAATTAAAGTCAGGGGTGCAAAAGGAAAAAAAAAGGTTTAGCTGCAATTCCCACATGTGCTCTGTAGAGGTCTCTGTTACCAAAGAAATCAGCATATGTTTTGCTGTGGTCGTAGAAGTTCAGAAACTGAATCCATCAATTTCCTGTTACACTTCAGCCTTTTCCAAATATCTTTTCCAAAGATATTTTTTTGCCCTTTCTACAGCATATGATTTTCTGGTTATGTTTTCTCTTTTATCATTCAGGCTCCTAAAGAAGAATCATCCACTAGTCTTCACTAGCAACTTTGGATTGGTGATAGATAAAACAAGATCTATATTATGATTTTTTTTTTAACAAAAGGTGAACTTAGTTGTTTTTCATTCCCTCTTTAAAAACCATCAGCCCTAGAAATTACCCTATTTTTTCCATATTCTGGTTATATATAAAAACAAATGATCAAACAAAACATTGGGGTAAGAAGAGATTGGGCAAAAGAAAAAAGAAAGGAAAGACATTCAAAGGCAATGTTTTTCTTAACTACTATTCCTGGAGCCACAATGCACACATTATAACTAAAACAAAAGTTTCACAAAGTAATAGTTATCCTGGGAGGGAGATGACACTTTCATATTTCCTATTCTCTTTTATCCCTTTTAATTGTGCTTTTGACACACGAATTAATCCTATGAACCACAAAAGAATGTCACCAGTGATTTGAGAATGATATCTTAAGAGGATGCAAAAATATGAAAAAGGGGAGTATCTGGAGTATAATATGTTCCAACTGGCCTAGAAAGACTTTGTGCAAATGGCAAAACAATATTCACAGTGTGATTCCATTTCTGCACAGAATGTGAGCTCATATCTACTCATTTATTTAAAAAGCCTGGGTAGGGTGCAGTGCTGGCTTGTGCTATTAGATTCAAGTTAGAGTTTGCCATAAGGGAACTTGAATAACATTTGTATTGGGAGGCTGGGTATGGTAGCTCACACCTACAATCCTAGCACTCTGGGAGGCTGAGGTAGGTGGGTTGCTTGAGCTTAAGAGATCCAGATCAGCCTAAGCAAGGATGAGACACCATCTCAACTAAAAAAGCATATTTAAAAAATTAGCTGGGCATTGTGATAAATGCCTATAGTCCCAGCTACTCAGGAGGCTAAGGCAAGAAGATCGCTCAAGCCCAAGAGTTTGAGGTTGCTGTGAGCTATGACGCCACAGCACTCTACCCAAGGCAACAGAGTGAGATGCTGTCTCAAAAAAAAAAAAGAAAGAAAGAAAGAAAGAAAGAGGAAACATATTTAATTTTGTAATGTTTTTTCCTGGATACAGACAGATGACTAAACAGGCAGAGAATGGGGAGTATTTAGCCCCCAAAGTACCAGCAGTGGAGGTGCGATGTGAAGTGCTGGTTTGGAAGTGACGCGGTTGAGCTCTCCTTCATCCCAGTGGTCCTAAACACTGCAACAGCTAAGAACTCCCCTAACATCCTTCAGGTTTCCAGAAGGGCTTCCTGCAAAGAACTGCCCTTTCCCATAAGATTTAGATAAGGCTCCATCGTTTACCTAAGACAAGGCAGGAGACAAGTCCTCCAAATTCCCATTCTTTGTCTTACTAAAGACATAATAGGTGAACTTTGTTCCCATTGACCAATTTGAACGATATGCTTATTAACGTACATTACCTAAACTTCCTTTTCCCAGGCCCCTGAACTTGGTCCCTGGAAGTTAAGCAAGTCTGGGAATGCTGAATAGTTCCATGTAACAACCCCTCTGCTCTCAGAGAAAGCTATTTCCAGCTCACCTCTCAGACAAGACACCTGTCCTCTTCCAGTTCTTTCTCACCTTGTTCACTCTTCCCTATAAAACAAAAGCCCTTTCTGCCTGACCACTGATATGCTCCTAGGCCTGGGAGAGCACTTCTTCCTTTGGTCTATTGCAATAGTCCCACTTTCTATTACTGGAGCTTTTGCAATAGTCTTTTTGAATGAAGTTTCTGCTGACTTAGCTACAGAGGTGTGTTTTATTTGAGAAAGAGACACAACCAGGGGGTTGCTGAAAGGGGAGAACCTTGGGGCAAAGAGTCAGGAGTGTCAGAGCTGAGTGCTACAAGGGAGAAGGGCCCTGGCAGGAACCCTGATCACTGCTTAGATGACCTTTCTAAATTATACTTAGGTGACCCTGGGAATTACCTCAAAAATCATGTTGGTGTGACTAGATTTTATCAAGAACGTGAGGAAGGGGCTAATTTGCAGCAAGTTGGGCATCTGGCTGAAAGAAAAGCAGTGGGCAGATAGTGGCCAATACCTGTACCTACTTATTATTGAACTCCTAGAGTGTGCCAGGAGCTGAGCTATGAACTTTAGATACTTCATTTCAAATCCACATGGCTCTGAGAAATGGGCCTCATGGCCCATATTTTATAACCAAAGGAATCATTTCTCCGGCTGTTAAATGCCTTTGTTGAAAAATACAACTAGTACATGGGAAGCATTTTTCCTGGATTCTCAAAATGAAACTTACCTTTGTTTGTAGTGTTTCCGGCACCTAGGCAACTTCTTTGTCTAGCACCTCTAACGGGGAATCCAGATCATCCACTTCAAACTATGATCCCACGATAGCTTTGCTCAGCAAAGATAAATAAACCAACAGATTTTCAGTTTGGCCTGCAGATGCCACCCTTGCCACGAGACAGGTTTTTGAGCAGTCAGACACTCCTCTGTCTCTCAGGATTACGATTAATCAGAAATTCATAGAGGAAAGAAGTGTGATCATCCATTATGTGTAAACTAGATTTCAGGATTATGACTCTCCCATAGGGATTTAGGCTTCCCTAGCTCCAATAAATTAATTAGTATTCTTCCTTTCTTTTATGTTTTTTTGTTTTAAAGATAATCTGATCTATTTTTGAATAGATAATACATTTACATAGTTCTTAATTCGGAAAGTATAACAATCTACAGTGAAAGATATCTCATCTACCATTGTCACCAGCCTACTGAGTTTTTATTCCCCCAGTAAACAAATTATTATTATTAGTTTCTTGTGTATCTTTCTTAAGTAATTCTATGCATATGCAAGCAAAGGTCAGTACTTTGCCATATTTTTTTACACAGTTTTTATACCAGCTGTTCTGCAATTTGTCCACGTTAACATATCTTATAAGCCTTCTTCACTTTTAAACAACTACGTGGCAGTCTATTAAGTGGTTATAATTCACTTAATCAGTAGTCCATATTTTAGGTTGATTTTAGCCTCTGACCTTGCACTGTTCTCC
Organism: Galagoides demidoff; assembly: GCA_963574575.1. Classification (NCBI taxonomy): domain Eukaryota; kingdom Metazoa; phylum Chordata; class Mammalia; order Primates; family Galagidae; genus Galagoides; species Galagoides demidoff. The sequence goes on from CAUYQV010181039.1 coordinate 17,239, forward strand.
TCACTTTATTTACTTTAATTCATTTAATATGAACCACAGTCTTATAAAGCACAACGAAGTACCACACAACAACAATCAGTCAATGACAGACTGCAGATATGGTTGTGGTCCTGTTAGATCATGGTACTGTATTTTTTACTGTACCTTATATATATTTGAATATATTTAGATACACAAATACTTACCATTATGTTATAATTGCCTACAGTATTCAGACAGTAACAGGACATACAGGTTTGTAGTATTTAGTCCAGGTGTGTAGCAAGCTATAGCATCTAGGTTAGTGTAAGTAATAGATGATCTTTGCAAAATGATAAAATCACTTAGTGATGCATTTCTCAAAGTATATCCTCATCAAGAAGGGGCCCATGACCGTATGTTTTATTATCATCATTATATAGGAAGAAACAAAAGGTCAGATAATTGGCCCAATGTCACCCACTGGGTGGCTCCAACATGGCAAATAAGAGGATGTTACACCAAGTAAAATAAATCAGAAAAGAAAATGCTGTATGAGCTCATGTGTACATGTGTGGAATCTAAAAAAGTTGATCTCATAGAAGTAGGAAATAGAACTGTGGTTTCTAGAGGTTGGAGTTCTGGGAACAGACTCAAGGGGGAAAGGAGAGATGTTAATCAAAGGGTACAAAGTTTCCATTAGACAGGAGAAATAAATTCTAGTGATCTATCACACAACATGGCAACTATAGTTCATAATAATGGGTGGTATATTTCAAAATTGCTAAGAGGAAATCTTAAATGTTATCACCACAAACAAATGATCAGTATGTGAGGTGATAAATATCACTCCACAACGTATACACATAACATCGAATTTTAATTGTATAAACCTATACAATTATTATTTGTCAACTAAAAATAAAATTTAAAAAGAAATGAGATAAATGGTTTAAAAGACCTTCTTACAAATTATTAAATAAGCCAGAAAAATTGTGTCTTAGGATGCTGAGGTGTGGTTAAACATTGTAGTATATATGAACTCTGGAGAAATTCTGATTTTTAGGTATTGTGAATTGAACATAAATATAAACAATAAATTGTTGAAAATTAGCATATCATAGACTGTCAGATTAGGATCAGTGGTTTTATATGTGTTCTTTGTCGGATTTTCATGACTACAGAGAATAATGAGCAGAGACCATGCCTGGTGGAATTTTCCCAGTCTTAGAGAGTGACTCAGGGTACATCCAAGACCCAGTCACTTTCAGCAACAGAATGTTTGCAAGTACTGATGTACTCAGAGGACTTTGGAGCAGCCTGAATTTACATAGACTGCTGAAGGAGGCAGGGTTGCCAATGACCTTGTAGGGGCTGGCACTGCTGCAACTTTGTGACGCGTAAGGAACACATTGTATCTCTACAGGGGATGAGCCCAGAGCCAGGGAATATTTCTGGGTTAGAGTACTGAAGGCCTGTGGACCCTTCAGAGAGAGAGGCGGGATGAAGCCTGTGCGCAGTCAAGCTGAGACCTGAGCTGGATATTGCAGCTTCTCAACCCTGATAATATGTCACATAAATGCCAGCTTGGAGGATTTGAAGTGATATTGTCACAGGAGTATCCCCAAGTAAAGAACCCTAGAATTAGCTAGATTGATTCAGAATGACAATTAGATCTGTGAGATCTACTACTTTGCTTGTAAATTAAAATTCTTAGATGTCAAGAACAGCATAGTAGTTAAATTTTAAGGTTTATGAGAGTTACGATACCCTTTGTCGTATATATCAACCCCCACTAAATGTCCTTTTCTGTGCTACATTGGGCATGGATAGGCAGCAATAAGTAGCAGATCTAAAAACTGTAACTTTTGCATTTCTGAGAAACAGAAATGCAGATGCTACATTACTTCACCAGGCTCAAATCTACTGCGGGAGTGCTTGCCATTAGGGATGGGGAAGACTTGCGCCTGAGGGCTGTACTACCCATCAGCAGCTGTGAAGTAAGTAACCTATGACTTTCACAATCCACCCAGGTAAGAGTGGAAGTCTGACAAAGAGCCCAGGAGAAAGATTCAAGGTGACAGAAAATAGCAGAGGCTTCAAGTAAGGAGAGTCAGAGTCTTTCCTAAATGCCAGAACCTCACTCCAGAAATGGCAGAAACTAACGTTAATTAATTGGGGTTTTCAGAAGGGACTATAATACCTCATAAATGGGCTATGGAAGGAGGTAATGCTTTCTCAGCAGTATCACCTCAGCGTACTAAGGAGATGCAAGATGAGTGTGCCTCTGAATTCTGGCGAAACTAACCAGAAAAGGAATGCATTACAATGCTATTATGTAGCTTGCAGATTTGACAAGAGAGTTAAACACCTTGGCTCAGATAATGAGCAGGATTCTAGCGAGTGTGGGAAACAGATAACATAGCTATAGTTGTGACACAAAAATAGTCTGTTAGAATACCACTGCTGTGATGCTGGGCACTGCCCTGACTCTGCTATAGTCAGATAGTTAGAAACTATCTCTAACTGTCCCCGTCTTTAGTTTCTTTGTCCACATTCAAAATCCCAGGTAAGGAGGAAAACATCTGATATCCCCTAGTTTTCACAGGGGCATAAAGTCTGTACTACTCACAAACAGGCATGTGCCGTGGTGTCTTGTTTTAAATAATACAAATGGGACGTATTTGCTGAGAAGCCGGAGATTACCAGCAAATGTTCGTTCCTCTCTGTCCTCCTGGCTGCCTGATACCCTACATACATTCTTCCTCCTGTAATTGCACTTTACTGGACAAGATTATAAAATATTAGAGTTATTTCTTATTTACTTTTTAACAATAAAACTTATTTTAAATATTTATTAGAGTTTGGAGTTTTCTTTATGAGAAAGTTTTTTTTTAATTTTTTTAAATTTATTTTTATTTTTTATTAAATGATAGCTGTGTACATTAATGCAATCATGGGGTACAGTGTGGTGTTTTCATATACAATTTGAAAGAGAAAGGTTTTAATTTTAGTGGTTTAGTGTCTTTAACATTTAGTTTGCACCATAGAAACTGTGAATATTTGACAACTATAGATCTATGTAGATGTCTATTCCTTCTGCCAGTTTTATTAAGTTGTATTTTCTATAACCATAGCTATATCATCCATATTTTCATAAGAATTGTCATAAAATTATTTGTAATATATTAATATAGTCTTATTTACGTTCAAGGCCTGGAAGATCTCTAGTGATGCCATTTTTTTAGCCCTGTTATTCTCATATTTGTGCATTCTCTCTTGATGGAACTTATTAGATGTTTATCAATTTTCAACAAACTGCCTTTTGTATTTTTGACTTTCATTATCAGGGGTTTATTGTCTACTTAATAAATTTCTGCCCTTATTTTCATCACTTACTTCCTTGGGTTTCTTTAGGTTGATTGTACAGGTTTTTATCCTAATTTTTCGGACTTCTCACTTTACCTGTGACATGTAAAGAGCTTCAAAGTTGTCAATACTTCAAGAAAAAATTAGACACACTGGAAATCAATGATTTTTCTTGGGCCCATTTAGAATGAAGAATAGCCTGTCAACCCAAAATCTAGAGAGACAAGTGCATCCAGGATCTACAACCAAGCTCTGCTCACCTGGAGAAGCTGCTGAAGTCATAAACTCACAGAAACACTTATGAAATGTTTCTCATGGTTTGACTAGAACTTGTAGCTGAGTGTGAATGGTGTGATGCTGAAAACTCTGAGTACCCAAAGTCTTAGGGGTATCTCAGACTTTCATTGGTTTTATCTCTAAATCCTCTGTCAGGTTCCCACAGTGAAGCTCCAGGAAAAAGATCTCATGGCCGTGAGAAGGAGAAGAGCAGAGCATTCATTGTGAAGCTGACTCACATCCTTCTCCACCACATCTCTTCAGAAGACAGAATTTTCCAGAGCCTCATCCCATTGTGGAAAAGGAGATTCCTCCCATGTTAGCCTCCTCCAGCCTTCCTGTCTTACCTAAGAGGGTCAGGGCTTCAAGAAAGTAAACTGTTAACACTGTAGCCAGGGAGAGACATAGGGGACAGGGTGTGGACAAAGCCATTCTACCACAGAAACACTTGTGAAAGTTACAACTTTGAGACACAGACCCACTAGAAGACAGATTCATCATGAGGTTATATTATGAGCTGAGGTGCGTTCCCCTCCCCACACCTTACCACCCTATCAACAGTGTTCGGGCGGAGTAGCAGTAGATGACAGCTGTTAACAGCTACACATACAGACTTTCTGATGAAAGGAAACCCAAAGTGCAAAGGGGATACAAAAGCAAAGAAACTGGAGGAAGTTGAAGTCTCTGGCATGTATAGCTACAGCTAATCTTAAGCCCGATTCTTAGCCTGATGAACATAAAACCTTACACTGAAGTTCATTTTCCTCTAGTTTCTATGACCCAATAAAATAAATTATGTTTTCACTAATCCTGACCTTTAGTGTGAGGATTTGTCTTTCCAAAGTCAAACAAACAAACAAAAATTAAAAGGCATGATAAAAGGCAAGAAAAAACACATTGGAAGTGAGAAGCATTTATTATAACCAAAGTTAATTATGTAACCGATGTTAGAATTATCAGACAGGGTGAGGTTTGGTAGGGGAAGTTGGGAGATGTTGGTCAAAGCATACAAAATGTCAGCTAGATAGGAAGAAGAAGTTTAAGAGATCTATTGTACAACATGATGACTATAATTAATAACATTTTATTCTTGAAAAATGCTAAAAGAGTGGATGTAAATTGTTCTTAGCATAAAAAGTGATAACTATGGAAGATAACACATAATAATTAGCTAGATAAAGTTGTTCCACAGAGTATATCTATGTTAAAGAATTATATTGTCCATGGTAAATACACACTCTTTTATCTATCAGTTTTTTAATGTTTTTAAAAAAGGATTATCAGAGAATTAAAAATTACCATCATTAATACATCAAAGATTCTTTTTTATAAATTAAATCATAGCTATGTACATATTAATACTATCATGGGGTACAGTGTACTGTTTCTATATACAATTTGAAATACTTTCATCCAACTGGTTAACATAGCCTTCATGTCTCTTTCTTAGTTATTGTGTTAAGACATTTATATTCTACATTTAGAGAGATTCACATGTACCCTTATAGGATGAACCATAGGCATGATCCCACCAATCACCCT
>CAUYQV010181040.1:0-22030 GCA_963574575.1 Galagoides demidoff
GGAGCCTCAAGCTATCCCCCTGGGTAGAGTGCCATGGCATCACAGCTCATAGCAACCTCCAACTCCTGGGCTCAAACGAGTCTCCTGCCTCTGCCTCCCAAGTAGCTGGGACCACAGGCGCCCGCCACAACGCCCGGCCATTTTTCGGTTGCAGCCATCATTGTTGTTTGGCGGGCCCGGGCTGGGGATTTGAACCTGCCACCTTAGGTGTATGTGGCTGGCGCCTTAGCCGATTGAGCCACAGGCGCCGAGCCACATTACCAGTTTTTGATGTTAAATTTCACTTCATTACAACTACATTAAATTATAATCTGTTCATAAGCTATGTGAGCCACATGTTAAGTGCTCAATAGCCACATGGAGTCAGTGGCCCCCATGCTGGGCAGCACAGTCTAGGTCTGTCAATGTGTCCTTTCAGGTAAAGTCAACTACATTTTTCTACCTGAACTCACACAATGAGTATGTATCCTCCTTATACTCCATGAGCATAGTTAATCACTACCCATCCTCTGAGGCCCAGATCAGATGCCTCTTCCAAATATTTGCCTGATCCACTCAAAAGGAATTAAGTTTCTCCTTCTCTGAACTTGCAAAGTACTTTCTCTGGACCTTTTGAATGGCAATGATCATATTTCTTTGTAAAAGAGACATTTTCTTTCAGCCTGGTCTGCTATACTACCATCTTTGGAAACCCATAAAGGCCTACCTCAAAGTAATGTAGAAAGTAGTTTCTCAAAAATATTTTTTGCATGAATCACCGAAAATGATTTGTGAGAGAAGTATTAAAGTGAGACAAGTCTAAGCCTTTGAAATGAACAGTTTACTCTCCACAAATAAGACAAGAAAAAGAAGAAGAAGAAAACGACTTGAGCAAAAAGTTATAATCTCTTTATGTCCTTATATAAATTCAGAAAGATTATGGAGAAAAGAAATATTATTATACCTCATTTTTTGTAGGTTTTATAATAGACACATTGGTGTCACAAACCAAGGAGCATTTTTAAAGTACATGTCTGTATGTTTCTTGCAGTAGGCAAAATAAATACTCAGACCAACCTTCCATGGAAAACAACTGGGGATGTTGGATAACATATTTTAAAGCACTATTAAAGATATGCATGAGTGGGCAAGAAAGTAAGAAACACTTAGGTCTCAAAATAATCAGAAAGGACATTGCAGCCCTACAGCCAGTGTTTGCCTTGAACTTGGTGAACCTAAATTCTAGTTTTCCTGGCCTAACAGGACTCGGGACAAAATGCAAATTCCAATTCTGCCCACAGAGGCAAATTGAATAGGACAGTCCTTCCTATAAAGCTGGGACTCCAAAAAGATATATTTTTGTGGTAATTGAGAATGCACCCCCCCCAACCAAGCACAGGAACATTTCTTACCTCAAATCTTGGCATTGGAAACAACAGTAGAATGGTACATTGCAGTATATACATAGAATGAAATGCCATAAAGCAACAAGAAGCAATAGACTACAGATAAATGCATCCCTCTGGTTGAAACCATAAATATAATGATAAGCAAAGGAATCATAAACAAAAGAATACATACTATACATTTCCATTTATACAAAGTATAAAAGCAGGCAAAGGCAACCTATGGTGGTAGAGGTAAGAATATTAGTTACTCTTGCAAAGAGTGGGTTGGGATCATGACTGGGCACAAGGGAAGCTTGTAGGGTTCGAGCAATGCTTTATTTCTTGAGCAGAGTGGTAGTTATATGACTTTTTACTGAGTAAAAATTCATTTAGCTGTACACTTGGAGTTTGTATAGTTTTCTATATACATGATATACTTTGGTAAATAACAAAAAATGAAAACAAAAGTGAACGTCAAACAAGAATTTTAAGAGCAGATTACTTACACACAGTGAGTCAGTCACCTGGAGGATATATTTGAAAGAATTTACTGCTAAAATAAATGCAGCGCAGCCCCTGCATTTCACAGCAATTTTTTTAATTTTTCTACCTTCCCTCTTTCACTGACTTCTTTTCCACCATTTTCCTTAAGTCTTGGTACTTTCTAGTGTTCTAGCCATGTCCCTTTCCCTTTCTTAACCATAAAGTTTATTTTGTATCTGTTCAATATTCAATAAAAGCAATGTTTTTAAAACAACATTGATTTGAGATGGATAAAGTTGACAAAAATATTAATCAAATTATACCTGTTTAGAGGAAGAAATATTTAAAATGACTTTCAGAAAAAAAATTTTTTTTTGGAGACAGAGTCTCACTTTGTCACCCTTGGTAGAGTGCTGTACTGTCATAGCTCACAGCAACCTCAAACTCTTGGGCTTAAGCGATTTGCCTGCCTCAGCCTCCTAAGCAACTGGGACTACAGGCATCCACCACAATACCTGGCTATCAGAAAACTTTTTAAATCTTGTTTTTGTTTTCCAGTTTAAGATTATTTCTCCCAACAAAATCTCAAACATAGAATTGATACTAAGTGGAATTTCTAACTAATATCATGAATAATAAAAATTTAGTTATAACAAAGTACCATGGAATGAATATTTGTGTTGCCTCAAAATTTGTGCTGAAGTGCTAATACCTAATGTGATAACATTTGGAGGTAGACCCTTTTTTTTGCAGTTTTGGCCGGGGCCAGGTTTGAACCCACCACTCCCAGTTATGGGGCCGGCACCCTACTCCCTGAGCCACAGGCACCGCCCCTGGAGGCGGACCCTTTGGGAGTGATTTAGGTATGACGATGGAGCCTTCATAAATGGAATTACTGCCTTTCTGAGAAGAAACACAAGAGAGATGATCTTGGTGATGTGAGTGAAGGCCGGTATCTGTAAATCAGGAAATTGGCCTCGTTAGACATTGAATCTACCGGCAACTTGATCATGGACTTCTCAGCCTCCAGAACTGTGAGAAATAAATGTTTACTCTTATAGCCACCTAGTCTATGGTATTTGTTATAGCAGCCCAAACTAGCTAAGATACCAGGACAATTCAATGTCTTAGAATATGATGTCTTTTAGGAGACTATCAACATTCTTTGAAGATGACATATATATATATATATATAAAAATTAGGCTTTTCTTTAAAAGAATAACAAATGTGATGATATTATTAAGAATAAATGATTCAATCTAATCTTTAAGACAATTCTATTCTATTTCTAGGACAGTGGTTCTCAACCTTCCTAATGCCGCAGTCCTTTAATACAGTTCCTGTGGGTCGCAACCCACAGGTTGAGAACCACTGTTCTAGGAACTTAACTAGTTGCATTTTTATTTTTCTCTTTGAACTGACTTATTCTGTACTATTCTAAACCAACTTGATTTTTTAAAAGCACCATAATATATTCAAATTTGTGGATATCCACATATCTATATATGTCCACAGAATGCTGATAAAGTCTCCAGAAGAGTCTTGTACCTCAAATCTGTTGCTGACTTCTAGGAACTCTAATCCACTAAAATATAGCTCAAAACTGTCAGTGAGAATTACCTCTTTGCATCCCAGGAACTAAGGTCCAGGGGTGGGAGGATGTAAAGTATTACATCTCCATGCTAGTTGCACAAAATGCGTACATACAGAGAAGGGAATGATGGAATGACAGTAGAACAAAAGGCTATCCTGGTGTCATTCTCATCAGTCACCTACCCATTTATTTATTTATTTCAATGGGAGTCAGTTCTCAAAAGCCAGGAGGCACCATCAGTGAGTCAAAAGAGGTAGGAGAAATAGGTACATCTCTTCTGTCTGATGGGATTCTTTCTTTTAGTGGAGCCAGTACCGATATTATATAAACATGAGGAAGCAGCCCAGATCCAGAGTACCTTCTTTCACCATGATGAGTAGGACACGAGTGGAGAAGGGATGCAGAAGAGAAGATGGGCCTAACTGGAGCTGTGTAGTGCATGCAGTATGTAGGTGGTAGGGCTGTAAGTCTGTAGCTATTCTACTAGCCCAGCTAAGTGGACATAGTGCCCTCAAATTAATGTTGTTGAAGGGTGATAAATAAATGATAAAGCCAAACCAATTTCTAGCTATGTATTTCTCAGGTACTTTGAAAATCTCAGTTTACCAAGAACTTTCACAGTTCATTTCCTCACAGTTCCTTTTGGTATTTCATCAGAAGTGAACGGCTGATGGGTTCCCTTGTGAAAGTGCCCCATTTGGACAAGTTAAATGAGTAAACCTGGTTAAAAAAATATATTCACCAAGAGCCTCTGGGCATAAGGTACAGTTTCCAAGAGCCCAAGCATTCTTGGCTACTTGTAAGTATTATTGGAAGACACTCAAAACAAACACTCCATTTGCCTGATCTTCAGCAAAGAAAATATCAGCCTGTGTGAGCTAATGTGGATGTTATTTTAGAATTAGCTTTGCTGCCATTTCAGGGTAGCTAATACCATTGTCCTCAACTCCAAGCCTTTTGAACTTCAATTTAGAAGGCAGGAAAGCTGCAAAGCTTGTGACTTTGAATGTTCTAGAAAAACTCGCATATGAGTAGATTTGCCCAGTTATGTGAGACACTTTCCCTTAACTTACTGAGTTATTTGGATTATGGAGTCGAAAGAGTAGGAGCAATAAGGGCTAGCTAGCTTCATGGGCATGCAACCAGGCAGTCACCCAGGGCGTTGCACTGCCAAGGGCCCAGAGTAGAGTTTAATGTGCTGCTGCCACCATCTTGAAATTGTAGTAATTCTCAGACAAGCTGATCTGCACTTTTCTTATTTTTTTCTTTTCTTTTATTGTTTGGGATTCATTGAGGGTACAAAGAATTAGGTTACACTGATTGGGGTTGTTAGGTAAAGTCCTTCTTGTAATTGTGTCCCGCCCTCAGGGGTTGTGCCATACACCATAACCCCCATCCCCCTCCTCCCTCTGGACCTCACAATCTTGGCAACAGCAAATGTGGCTTTACATCTACCTCCTCCCTAGACATCTTTCCTTTTTGCCATTTTCATATACAGAATTCTCTATTCATTAAATTAAAAATTAAATTAAAATATTATCCTTTAGCAGCTGAACCTCTTTTAAGGATTTGGCTTGCCAGAAGGATTAAAAAAATACAATGTAGGGGTATATGGCACACCTCTGGGTTGAAGGGCTCAACTATATCTTGGACATTACTTAACAAATGCAAGCAATGTAACCTCATCATTTGTACCACATATTAATCCAAAATGTAAAAAATGAATAAAAGAACAGTGATGATATCCAAACAAATGGAAACTGGATTCAGGGTATACAGGGATCCTCTGTACAATCTCTGTAACTTTTCTGTAAATTGAAAATTCTTCAGAAATAAAAATACCAAGTCATCAACTTGAAAAATAAAATAGGTATTAGAGTGGCACCTGTGGCTCAAAGGAGTAGAGTGCTGGCCCCATATACCAGGAAGTGGTGGGTTCAAACCCAGCTCTGGCCAAGAAAAAAAAAAAAGATATTTTTAGAAAGACAATTTAAAAAAAAACAAAAATAAAAATAAAAAACCAAACCTCTCCCACTTGAAAATTAAAAATAAAAGAAACAGAAACATTGCCTGTGGCTCAAATGAGTAGGGCGCCAGCCCCATATGCCAGAGGTGGCGGGTTCAAACCCAGTGCTGGCCAAAAACTGCAAAAAATAAAAATAAAAATAAAAATAAATAAAACATTGGATTGAAGGAAAATCAAAGATGTAGATCGTAAACTAGACGATGTAATGCTACTATTATTTTTAGAACTATTAAAACATTTAAAATGTTTAGATGTAGCAAAATTAAATGCAAATACTCTTTGCAATTAACATAAAAATCACAAAATGGCTATGAACAAATTTGGTAAAAAATGTGCATGAACTATATGTGTGTGTGTGCATGCATGCACAGGAAAAACTACAAAATTCTGCTAAGGGATACTAAATAATACTTGAATAAATGATGAACCATACCATATATCTGGATGGAAAGATTTGATTTTGTAAAAATTATCAGTCTTGCATGAAGCATATATTTGAAAATTCTTTTTGTAGTCTTAAAAAAATTGAGCAAAGAAAAATCTCTGTACCCCTCAAGGGGGATATAGGAAAGCATCCTGGAGGAAAGGACAAGGTCAGGGTCTGATGCTGAGGCCCAGGGGCACAGGCCAAACAAGGTTAGCAATGGCTTAATTCACTTAAAAACATGTTTAGTGATTGTCTCGTGTCTGGGCACATTCTAAGAAAGGTGTTACAATCTATAGCAGGGAGAATGTTCCCTGTATTTGTCCCTAGGAAGTGTGTACTTGGGCAGAAGAGAATTTAACTATAGCCGCAGGACTGAGGCACAGTACGTGTGCAAAGCTGAGATGGCAATTTCAAACCCAGATGGCTGGGAAAAGAACTTTTTTATTTTCTGGACTTGGAGAAGGAAAAAGAACATGGAGGCAATGGTTTGGGGCAGGGAGCATGTGACAGCAACAAGAGCTGCCATGAACAGAGGGCTTGCTACTTACCAAGTCAGTGTCATAGATGCACTTTTCCCATTCACTCAGCACCACAGCACTAACAAAGTAGGCACTTTTAAGGTCCCTATTTCATAGCTGAGGGAACTGAAGCTTAGAGAAGTAAAGCAATGCTCCCAGGCTCAAAAAGCTAGGAAGGGACAGATCAAGGGGTCGAAGTCATTCATTCATCCATTCATTCACCCATCCATCCATCAATTATTTTTTGAGCACCAGCTCTGGCCTGGACCTTTTTCTGGGGACCAGAGATAGAGCAGTAAACAAGACACTGCCAGATTGGGTCCCTGCTTTCTTGCGATGTACTTTTAAAGAAGGGGTTAAGAGTAGAGATAGAGAATACAACAGCAAGTAAATAAGGGTTTTTCAACCTCTGTACTACTGACATTTGCAGGAGAATGATTTCTTGCTGTGCACTACAGGGTGTTTAAAAGTATTTCTGGTCTCTACTCACTAGAAGCCAGCAGCACCCCCTAGCTCAGTGGTAACAACAAAACATCTCCAGATATGGCCAAATTTGCCCTAGGGTCAAAATCCAGGTTGAGAAACATTGAGATAAGTGAGTGTAATTATTTCAGACAGGAATAAGTAATATGAAGAAGATAAAATTGGATGATTGATAGAGGGAGATGGAGAGGCACCACTTTAATCAGGAGGGTCACAGAAAGGTGTTCCAAGGACAGAAGGGCAAGAAGCAGCCTTTGATAAGTGAGGACAGAGAGTCCCAGGCAGTGGGAACAGCAGGTAAAAAGGCCTTGAGGTGGCAAGGAGCATAATGAGAGGATGGTGGCTGAAATGTGACACACAGAAGGGGGCCAGATCATTCAGCAATGTGTGCTTTATGTTTGAAAAGAAAACCCAGTTGCTCTGTGGAGAACCATCTGTAGTGGCAGGAACAGAAGGGGGAATTGGTACGCAAGGAGCAAGATGGTGGGAGCTGGGATAGGGTTTTAGTGCAGGGAATGAAGAGACAGTGGACTGATATGTCACATGGTTTATATAGTTCTTGCTGACAGACTGGATGTGGACAACAAGTTCTCCCTCCCCTTTGGGTGTCCACCAAGATGAGTCCCATTTTCTATATTCTGCTGGAAATTCACCCCTGCCTCCAACTAGAGCAGACTTGCTGCATTTCTGTTTGGACTCAATCTCTGATTCTTGGTCCCCCTCTGTACCCTCATCTTTCAGTAGGTCTCCCTGACCTTTCCCTTCATGGCTAGCAGCCTCATCTTCCCTTAGCCTTCTTGCCATTCCCTCACATCCGCTTTCCCTCTAAACATTGCCAGCACTCTAACTCTCTTGGGAGCTAAAGCTGAACATTCTGTTTCTTTGAATATAAAAACCCATGAACTATCTCCATTATGAATTCCCGAGAAGGTCCTGGGGTGGGGGCAGAGTTCTCATAGTCATCTTATGAACAAAAGACATGGTACGTAGAGGAGTCAAAAATGCAAGAAAGAGGAATGACTTTCAGTTTAACAGTACAATGTAGTAGCCCACAGAGCAATATTTAAACAGTAATTTTTTTTAAGCATACATTTTTGTAGTGGCTTTAAATGTATCACCACCATCATTGCCAAAAGATGTCAAGTCCTAACCCCTGGATCTTCTGAATGTGACCTTATTTGGAAACAGTGTCTTTGTAGATGCAATTAATTAATATGATCACATCGGATTAAGGTGGGCCCTAACCCCAAGGACTAGTATCCTTAAGAGAGGACACACATAGACCGAGGCACATGCAGGAAAGAAGTGTAATATAATTCTTTGAACCCTCAAAAAAAAAATATGAAGAACTCCAGCAATTTGACCTTCAGAGTCAGCTGGTATTGTGCACAGTGCACAATAATTAAACTAATTAGACTGTAGTCTCAACACTCCCTCTGGCTGTTCAACTGCTCCACTAGATCCACTGTCCCTGGGCACAGGCTCTCAGACTGGCTTCTTTGCACAGTGACAGTCAGCAAGCACCTCTGTGTCCTGAAGCCCGACTACTGTGGCTGAAAATGACTCAGTAAAGGTTGACTGAGCCTTTGCATGTTCTGATTACTCTTTCCCACAAGCTGTAAACTCAACTGGTCTTCCCAAAAAGACCTGGGAAGTCTTCTGGAGGTGTCACCCTCCCATCCCACCTGAGTTAGCCTTGGCAAAACGCCGGAGAGTACCAAACAGTTTCATCCTGGAATCCATCTACAGCCTGGCCTTTTGGGTCTGCATATTTCCTTCTTTAGATCTGATGAAGGTTTCTTTTTTACTTCACCTCCATCTCCAGCCAGTGGAAATTTACATGGATGTACAAACCTTCCCAAAAGGCATTGCAGTTCCAAGGATAGAATGCAAGGTAGTCACAGAGTGTTCTGCATGGTGGCACTTCTCTGTCATGCTTTCAGCTCTTAGGACACTAATGCCCCTTTTCTTAGTCATACAGAAGAATAAAAACATCAAATCAAAGGAACAAATTTAAAGTATAAAAGCAGCAAACAGATGACTGTTTAAAAACATTTTGTAGCCTGTTTGAATCCATCTTTTAATCATTTTAAAGGGTACAAAAGTGCTCATCATAATACATTCACTTCCAGTTATCAATTACTTCAATGCTTCTCTTTCCCTCACATCCTCTATTTGTCTAAAGTCAAACATTTTATATAAATTTATTTTCCTGGAACACATGTGTATTGTAAGAAATTTGAAAAACACAGGTAAGCACAAAATCCAGGGGTAAGAGCAAAGGCATTGAAATAAATTCACAGAGATCAAAAGTCAATCAACCTTGGAGGCTCAATTTTATAATTTTGCTTTTTATTTAAAAACGTATATGAACATCATCAATGGCATTGCTATGTTTGGATATGGTTGGTTTGTCCCTATCATATCTCATATAGATATTGGATCCCCAGTGTGGCAGTGCTGGGAAGTGGGGCCTAGTGAGAGGCGTCTGAGTCATAGGGACAGATCCTTTATGACTGGCTGGGTGCCATGAATTTCCGGGAGACTGTATTAGTTTGTGGAAGAATGGCTTAGTTCCCTCCAGGGTGCGTTGTTATAAAGTTACTGTGCCCTTGGGTTTGGTCCCTCTTCCCAGGTGTCTGCTTTACCATGTTTTGACACAGTACTAAAGCCCTCCCTAGAAGCCAAGTACATACCAACACCATGCTTCTTATACAGCCTGTGTAACTGTGAGCTAAATAAACCTCTTTTGTTTTTCAGTTTCAGATTAATATGAGGTTTAGATTACATTGTTTTTATTTCTAAGGTAAAGTTCAAGTTGTAGCTGAGGCCTTCACCCAGGGGGTGTGCTGAATACCTTCACATGGTGCACATTAGGTAAAATCCCACCAATTACTCTCCCTCCTACCCCTTCCCTCTCTACCATCTTCCCTCCCCCTCACTTGACTATACTTATGTTTTCTTTTCTTTATAAATGAGTCAGCCTCAGGTATTTCTTTATAGCAACACATAACAGACTAAGACATTGAATATTCTACAACATAATCTTCAATGTTTAAACTGTATCTCATAATAGTATAACTTAACCAATCCACTATTATAGATTGTTTCCATTATTCCTTTGCCCTTACTTTTCTGAGGCTATGATAACACATCATGGAAGCTAAAATTTGACATGCACCCAAGATTATTTCCACAGGATAAATTTCTCAATGTGAACCTGTAGTTTCAGAAACTAACATTCTTAAGGCTTTTCATTGTTTTTAATTGTTGGGAAATTATTGAGGGTACAAAGAACCAGGTTACACTGCTTGCATTTGTTAGGTAAAGTCCCTCTTTAATTGTGATTCTTTGAGCTTTTGATTCCTAATGCCGAATTAGGCCTCTGCCTCTGCCAAAAGACTCTATGTCTTTGTTCAGCAGCATATCTGAGTGTTTCTTTCCCTATCCAAGCATTTTAGATCATACATTTATCGTCTTTGCCAAATTCCCCATAAAAATGGTAACAAGCCATTTGAATATAATACTAAAGAAATTAAAAATACATATATATCTTTTTAGAAAATAAAGAATCATTGATCTAATTGTAAAAGTTAAAACTTAAAAGCTTCCAGCAAGAAACGAAACATAGAAGAATACCTTTATGACCTTGGGGTGGGCAAACAATTCCTAGATAGAAAATTTGATAAACTTGACTTCATCAAATTAAAATAAAACTCTTGCTTATGAGAAGATACCACTGCTGAAGTAAAAAAAAGGGACACCACAGACTAGGAGAAATGCTTACAAAACATATGCCTAACAAAGAAATTATATTCAGATTATTTTTTAAAAGTCCTACAAATAAATAATGAAAACAAACAATCTAATAGGAATCAAAAAAAGACAGGTGCAGGAAAATTTAAAAATAAAACTCAAATTATCAATAAACATATGAAAATGTGCTCAGCAAGGAAATACCCATTATAGTTACAGCAAGATTCAGTAAGACATCTGAGACAGTCTGACAAGGCAATCAAAAGATTTAAAGGATATACACTTTGGAAACAAAAAAGAAGTACTAGGTTTATTCCAGAAAAATATACTTATGTAGGAAGAATATGCAGACATCTAACCAAAAAGGCTACTAGAGCTACAAGTAGATTTAGTGAAGTCTCAAGATGCAGTGTCAATATGCAAAAGCAACTGTATTTCTACTTGCTATCAATGAAGAATTTGAAGATAAAATTAGAAAAACAATGCCATTTATAATTTAATCAAAGCACATAAAACACTCAGGAATAAATTTAAACACATGTATACATGACTTGAAAACTAAAAAAAAAAAGATGAATAAATCAATCCATAACTTCAATGAAATCTCAGTCAAAATTCCAGCATCAATTCTTGCAGAAATTGACAGATTCTAAAACAGTGGTTCTGAATCTTCCTAATGCCATGACTCTTTAATACAGTTCCTCATTTTGTGGTGACTCCCAACCATAAAAATTATTTTCATTGCTACTTCATAACTGCAATTTCACTACTGCTATGAATCATAATGTAAATATCTGATATGCAGGATGGTCTTAGGCAACCCCTGTGAAAGGGTCGTTCGACCCCCAAAGAGGTAGTGACCCACAGGTTGAGAACCACTGTTCTAAAACCTATAGTAATGCAAAGAACTCAAATTAGGCAATATATTTTGAAGTAGAACAAAGTTAGAGGATTTTATACTATCTGATTTCAAGATTCAAAACAGAATAATGACCTGATTTCAAGATTCAAAACAGAATAATGGAAGAAAATAGAGAATCCAAAAACATATACAAATATAATATAGTCAACTGAATTCAACAAAGGTATCAAAAGTAATAAAATAGAAACAAGAATAGAGTGTCAATAGATAGCACTGGAACAATGTTCATATATAACAGTGAATTCAAAATAGAATCATAGATCTGAATGCAATTGTTAAAACTATAAAACATTTTGAAGAAAACAGAAGAAAATCTCTACAATCTTGTGGTAGACAAAGATTTCTTGGGATATAAAAACCAACAAGCATAGATTGAAATATTAAAAATCAGAATCTATCAATACTTAAAACTCCTGATCTTTGAAATATATAATTAAAAATGAAAAGTCAAGACACTGACTGGTAGTAGGAAATATCCATAATATTTACATCTGACAAATGATTCATTCCCAGAATATATAAAGTTCTTATAATTCAAAAATTGACAATATTTCAGTTGTAAGAACTCAAAATATGAGAAACTCTTAATTTTCTCAATAGGCAAAAGATCTGCAAATTTTTCAAAAGAAGAGATATGAATGGCTGATAAGCACATGAGAAGATATTTGTCATCGTTAGTCATCAGGGAAATGAAAATTAAACCACAATTAGATACTACTAAATCTGCTAGAATAAAAAATATACTGTATGATGACGGTATAAATAACAAATGTTGGCAAAAGTATGAAGCAACTGGGACTCTCATACCTTACTGATGAAAGTATAAAAGGTAACAGTTCTTTAGAGAACAGTAACGGAGTTTCTTATAAAGTTAAATCTATACTCACTATATCACCTGGCCATTTTATTTCTAGGTTTTTACCCATGAGCAAAGAAAACATATGTCCCCGAAAGAATTGTACACAAATGTTTATGGCAGCTATATTAAAAATAGCCAAAAAATGAAAATGACTCAAATATTCAGCAATAGATAAATAGGTAAGAATACTACAATATGTCTATACAATGGAATATGACTCAATGATAAAAAGAAAATGCTGTCATACACAAGGTCATGCATGAATCTCAAAAAGATGTCAAGTAAAAGAAGCTAAACCAAAAAAGCACACATACCACATGATTGCAATGATAAGAAATTCTAAAATAAAGAAAACTCATCTGTAGGATCAGAAAGTAGGTCAGTGGTTGCCTGGTACCTAGCACTGACTGGGAAGGGGCATAAAGGGACTCTTTGTGGTGATGGAAATGTTTGATATCTTGATTGTTATTGTGGTTACGTGGGTATATAGATGGGTGTGTGCACACATCTGTTAAATGTCATCAATCTATACCCTTAAAATAGCATATTTTATTGTATGCTAATAATACTTCAGTAAAGTTGACTTTTTAAAGAGATACAACTACATACTCACTAGTAAGACTAAAATTATGAAGACTGGCAAGACCAAGGATTGGCAAGGATATGAAACAATTGGAACTGTTGTACACTGATGGACAACTTTTTCGGCAGTTGAAGTTAAACAGCTTCCCTATTCCACTCCTAGCACTGTACCCAAGAGAAATGAGTATATATGTCCATAAAAATCTTGCACAAGTATCCACAGAAGTTTTATCCACAATACCTAAAGACTGGAAACTACCCAAATACCCATCAACAGGAGAGGAGATATTCAAATTGTGATGTGTTCATATAATGGAAAATTACTTGGCAATAAAGGAACAAAATAATGATGCCCACAACAACATAAACAGTTTTAAAATCATTGTATTAAGTGAAAGACTCATGAAGAGTACATAGAATATTCCATTTATATGGATTTTTAAAATAGCCAGCACTAATGTATGTTGCTAGAAATCAGAATGGTGGTTGCCTCTGGGCAAGAGAACAAGAAGACGCACAAGACGCACCAGGACACTTCCTAGGGTGATAGAGATGTGTATCTTAATCTGAGCCATGGGCATGTGCATTTCTCAAAATTCATCAAGATAGATCCTTTAATGCTGGTGCATTTTGCCGTATATAAATTATACCTTGAGAAACTATGAAAAAAATACAATTTGAAGCCAGGAAGATTTGGGGAGGTGGTTTGAGAGCTCTTCAGAGCTTGTATTCATTTGTACTTATTTTCTTAGAGATTCCAAAGATGCTAATTATCAAGAATATTCTTCACCAGCAACAAAATTCTTTCAAGAGCAAAGTGACACAAAGCTCTAATTTTCCAGGACACAGAGAAACAGAAAGAGGATCCTGCTGAGAAGTAGATGCTCAAATTCTTTGAACTCACAGAAGAGATTCTAAATTGGGAACCCAAACATTTTCTGTTTCCTAGCAGAGATGCTCGTGCATGCAAAAGCTTCAGGCAGGCAATAGGGGCTATTGAAATGGCAATCTGGCCATGACAGATGCCTTAAAATGCATTCAAATCTACTCAGTCCCCACTTTAAACAAATGCGGCTTTCTCCCAGAGTTACTCATAACAACTCATGTACTCTGTGGTCACAGTTAATCTGACTTGCGGGGTCCTGAGCTTGAGGGCCTGTGTGTCAGAAAGTTTCTCACAGGCCTTTGGACAAACAGTGCTTGCCACACAAGAAGCACTGTGTCTCCCATGGCGTTTTATCACTGCCATCATGAAACGTGAAGCAGTGTGGCCATGAAACCAGCAAAGGCCCTCCTGAACAAGGGCGCAGCCCAGTTCAGCTCATCAGAACACAGATCCACAGAGTTTCAATATTGGAGACTCTTAGTGGCACACTCATTCCTGGACAGTAGCATTCCTCTCATCAACAGGTCATGGAGTAAGGTGAGTTGTTTCGGGCCCATCTGCAGATGTGTCATGCTGATATAGGCTGATATTCTGTGGCAAATGGAATTGAAAACATCTCAAACTTAGAATTCTTTTCAGGTCAGGGCTGGCTTCATGGACACATGACCATGCCCAGAAGGGCTCTGCACTTGGTTTAAAGCACAGCATTCACCATCTCAGAATTCTAATGAATTTTTCAAAGGGACTCTTTCATTTTTATTTTGCACTGGGTCCTGTCATTAGTAGCCAGTTCCGGAGGCTCTACTTCAAAAGCTCATCTCTCCTGTACCTTGAGGCTAAAAGGTTCTACTGCTCTTAATCAATAGCCAATTAATCTATAATTATCTTAATCTCTATCTTGCTATGGCCATCCAATTTGACTCTAAGCAAAAAAATTTATCTTGTGATACACAAGCTACAGTGGGAGAAGGATAAGGTGACGATGAAGGGAGAGCTGAGCAAGGATGAAGTCAGAGTAAAGAAGGAAGGGAAGGAGAGACGCTGTAGCTATCACTTGGATATCTGCCATTTCTTGCTGTTTTCCCTGCCCTTCCCTGCCTTGCCGCACAAACGCTTGTATGTGAATGTTCACAGAAGCATTATTCCTAATAACCCCAAAGTGAAAACAAATATAAATAATGATCAGCTGATGAATGCATAAGTAAGCTATCATATACACAATGCAATATTATTTAGCAATAGAAAGAATGACATTCTGATACATAGAACAACATGGTTGAGCCTGGAAAAAATTATGCTACATCAAAGCCAAAGGCCAAAAACATCACACATTGTTATGATTCCATCTATGTGGAATACTCGGAACAGGCAAGTCCATAGGGACTGCAAGGGGAATAGTTGTTGCCAGGGGCTGGGGGTAGGGGGGCAGGGGGGCAGTGGCGTGAGTGGGCGAAATGGGGAGTGATGGCTGCTAATGGGTAAGAATATTCTTTTGGTTTGATAAAAATATTCTAATTGACTGTGGTGGCCGTAGTACATCTCTATAAATATACTACAAGCCATTTAATTGTACACGTCAAATGGGTGAATTGTATGGTAGGTGAATTATATTTCAATAAAGCCTTTTTTTCAAAATGGAATGTTTAAGTAATTAAAGTTTTAGCACATTAGCTGCGTTTCCCCACAATCATTTTTAGTTGAGTGAACCGAGATGCTGATAAAGAATTCAGCAATACACACGCGATATCCCAAGCTGAATGTCCCCTGGGCCACTAAATAAACAGACGTGAAAGTCATCTGAGTGTGTGAGATGGATTCGGGTTCCCATGATGTTGTCTCCTGAAGCTTTGCTGCTGGCCTCCCTCTCAGCCACCACACAAGCTCACTACCAGCCTTTCTGACCGAGTTAGCAAATCTAAGGAGGATGACAAGCAACAGTTTCTTCTTATTTTTTGGTTTATTTGAACAACTCTCAAATCAGTTGCCCTTTGAGGCCATGATAGTATTAACAACCAAAGTCTTTTAGAGAAATCATCTTAAACAATGTTCAACATATCACAAATTAACTGCATCTGTTCTTAAAAATGCAAACTACCAGGACCTCCCATGGAGTAGTGTTATTATTTACAGAGGAGTTTTTCTCTTCTGCCTCTAATACTTTCATGGCTGTACTGACTAGAGGCTTTCAGAAGAGGGGAGATGCTAGAATATTCCTTCCCCACAATTTTCCATGGCTATAATTACTCAGTGATTTCATTCCCATAAGCTGCTCTCAGGGACAGCAATCATTTTTTCTAACACACATGCGTGCTTGCACACAGTTGCTTCAGGCCTGTCCAAGTCCATATGACAAGTTTGGGGAAAGATACAAAAGCTAAAGGAAGAAACAGGAGACAGTTAAACTTGAATTTCAGATAAAGAACATATACTTTGTAGTATAAGTATATTCCAAATACTGCACAGGATATACTTATGCTAAAAAACTATTTGTTGTTTTCTTACATTCAAATGTAACTGGACACCCTGTATATTTATTTGCTAAATCTGGCAATGTTAATTCTATGGGAAGAAAGCCTCAGCTCAGCAATGCCAGGTAAATGGGAGAAGAGAGAGGAAATTCTGAATAGTGCCACAGTACTCTACTAGCACAGGAGAGACAAGACACAAATGTGAAATTAACTCAAGTAGAAATACTAAGAGTCACATGAAATCCAACAAATTCCCATGAAGTTCATAAAATTCCATGGTGTGGAGAACATTTCTCCCAGTATAGCAGGTGAAACCTGGAAGCCTGAGTTGCAGGACACCAGTGTTCTAAGCCAGTGGTTCTCAACTGGGAGCAATTTTGACAAGGTGTGGGGATATCTGTCACAGGTGGGGGTGGTGGTATTAGCATCAAATGGAGAGCGGCCAGAGATACTATGCCACCAAACATTCTATGGTGCACAGGACAGCCCTCACAATGAAGAATGATCCCACTCCAAATGTCAGTAGTGCTTGGGGTGAAGAAACTCTCAGCTAAAAAGTGAGAGGAAGCTAAATGGGGAAGAGGAGCAGCACTGGAGGTCCTTGTTGATGGGCTACCCTAGCAGCTGAATTGACAGAATCCAGCAGCCTCCACATGCAGCACCTGCAGAGTCAACATTCTTGAAGACTCCTAATGAATTTGGGGTATGTGCAAAGGGCTGGCAAGTGATCATCTTGAGATGTTGACCTTTCATCATTCCTCTTTCCACAGGGGCTATGATCATTGTGCCCATATTGGTTTGGTTCACTTGGTAACTATCAAAAAATGCCTACCATGCTCTTGGCTCTTAGATGCAGACTTGATGCAGGCCTGGACTCTCACAGACCCTGCAGCGATGCTCTGGAGCTCTGCTCATATACCCTCCAGTTCCTTTCCCAGTGTTCTGCTCAGCAACTCTGGAGGCTTTTACTGAACCTGGTCTTATGTCTCCTGGTTAGAGGACCACACTGAGGTTTCTAGATTCATCTTTGCTTGTACAAATAAAGAGCCAGAAGTGCCTGGAAATTTACATCTCCTCCCATCATGGTTGGTGGAGCAACCCTGATAAAGACAGCATTGCTGAGTGGGGCCTACACTGTTCCCAGTACTATTCTGTGTGGCTGAGCTAAGTTGCTCTAGGGCAGTGATTTTGTCAGCCCTTGAACCCTATGGAGCCTTCCTCCCTTCTTTACCCTACTTCTAATACCTTTTTATCCCTAGAGGATTTCTTGACCAGTACATATCATATTAATCTTAGTCTCAGAGACTATACTTGAGAAATACAGCCAAAGGCAGAACTTATCTCACTGTCCTCAGCAAGTCTGAGGGATAGACATATGGCCCAAATGGGCTGTGGCAGACATTGGCCATCACCTTAGCAACAACCATCTGCACGTATACCCTCTCCTGCCCTTCCTGTAGAATCTGCGATGTGTTCAAGTAGCAAGCAAAGACTCTTTGACTCCAGGACAAGCATCGTCTTCCCTTAGAGTCTGAGGCTGAGTCATGATGGCTCTAAGCCACTCACGGTAACCCCATCGTCTCTTGTCAGTGATTGGTCTCAGAGTGGTTGTGTGACCCATTTCTCTGACAAAAAGAGAAGTCTGCTAGTATTTTATAGACTAGCAGTCTTCTACTCCCCCAAATAAGAGTGTTACGGGAAGAAGACCCTCTTTTCTGTCCTTCTTCCTTATGACACTCAGGTGAAGAAGTGATGTTTGGAGCAGCAACCCTAGCATAAACTCAAGAGCTTCACAGTGCACTGTTCAGCTCCTGATAAGACTGAGTCACTGAATCAAGATAATAACCCCCTACCTCTAAACTTCTAGCTCTGTGAGCTGACCAAATGCTTTCTTTTCACTTAAGCCCCTCCTGAAAACTCTTTTGCTTACTGATGAAAATGTCCAGAGATGAAGGCCAATCACAGCCCTCCCATGAAATTGGTTAAGAAAGTGGGTGCTATAATAGATAGGGTCCTATTTCCTTTGGGATCATGAGCTGTAAAGATGGCCATTTGTGTTGGCTGTGATTGTCTTCCATGACTATAGGCAGACAGACATTTGTAGTGGGAGAAAAGAAACCCACCAGGGGAGGAAACAGAGCTAAGAAACTGCTTCTATAATAATGTTAATTCTTGTAGTGACACCACCTTCAATTACCTTCATTGTAAAGTGGGAATAATAATTCCTACCATTCAGGGGTGATATGAGAATGATTTAAAATAACATTTGTATAGTGCCTGGTTCCACTTCCCTTAAATTTAAACATCTTAGAGAATGAGGTATCCTGGCCTTATTTGCAAAGAAGCTTAGTGTTTTGTTATTTGATAGTATTTGAGTTACCTCCTAAATGTCAGTGTGCCTGAGTTTGAAAGTTGGCTTCCCTTGAAAAGACTTTGTGTCCGATTCAACTTTGCCCTAGTATGTGCGGCAGCTGTGCTCTGAAGTGGCCAAAGCAGAGAGGAGTGCTGAGGAAAAGAGAGGGATAGGAAAGAAAGAGAAGAATTTTAGAGAAAGAAGAGGGAAAAGGAGGAGAAGAAAAAGCAGAGGAAGAAGAAAGAGGACATGGTGGAGGAGGAAGAAAGTAAGGAAGAAAAAAAGAAAAAGGAAAGAAAAAAACAACCAAGCAGTATACTCTACTAGAATTCAAAAAAACTTGATGAACCTCTCATTCATCAATCATCTGTTGAGCCTCCCTCAAAAAAAAAAAAAAAAATCAAAATTTACCGGCTGCTGCTCCCTGTCATAAAAACTGCGTCTGGCATTTAATTTACAATATTACATTTAACACGCAAAAAGAAAAAGGAAAAAACAAACTATTAAGTATGAACTCTTATTTTTGCTATTTTACATTTGAGAAAAGAGAAAGTCAGAAAAGTTATATAAATTGCCCCCAAGTTGCACAGCTAAGTAGGTGAGTAGGGATTCAGCCCAGGTGTGCCTAAGTCCCTAGCTCTGCTCTTAGCCACTGCCATGCTAAATGTCACTGGGGGCAGTTACTGAGAATGAAAAGATACAGATCACATCACCCAAGGTGTCCTAAATTAGTCTGAGATACTTAATGTAAGGAGGGGAAAAAACCCACCAAAATGCAACATTACCCTGTTTGGAAGTTCATAGCCAATGGTGAAGACAGAACATAAATACATAATTTTAATGCATAATCACTGTTCTATTAAACTCGCTGGTGACCCATTGCAAGTTTCATGGAGAAAATATTCTTCATGCCCAGTCTTTCAGAGTAAGGGTGGATTTATCAGGGAAAAAAGTTTTAGAAGAGAAGAAATAGAGGAGAATTTTCCAAAAGGGAGGCAAGGGACAAGGTGTTTTGAGAGAGGTGAGCAGCTGAGTGTATTAGAAGTAAAATTGAAGGAAATGCCATTTAACTTCCAAAAATATTCTGAGCTTACATAATGTTAGTCTCCCTTCTCAGCCCCCGAGGCAGTTCTTAGTCATGCAATAAACATCATTTTTAAAGTTCCCATCCACTTTTGTCTCTTTTCTACACACACAAGTAAAATAAACTTTGAAACTGGACTGCATTTTGTAGCAGTTTCATATGATTTTTTGAGTCAGCTCTAATAAATGCTAAATGAAAACATAATTTTATGTCTTGCAATGCCCCTTTCACACACACATTGCTCATTTCCCTTGTGATGACTTGCAGGGGGTCAGTGAGCATATTTACTTCTCAATTTGTAGGCTCAAGGGGAAGGGATTTTTTTCCCACAAGAATTTTAGCTAGCTGGTGAGAGGACAGGAATACTGAGCACTTGTTTCCTGACACCCTGGCACATCTGGGTACTTACTTCTCCTCTCCAACTTATCCATATCAATTGCAGAACTGGTCCTGATTCTTTCTTTTATGTATGGAAGTAGCTTTACTGAGCATACATCTTATTAGTTAACATAAGAAGCAGCAGCTGATTTTGATCTTAGCATACAGAAATCACTTCCAGGCATATAATTAAGTCCACACAGGGAGCAGGAGAAACCTGGAAGCCTGATACAAACACACAAGCCACCTCCTACTAAGATAAAATGATATTTTGGCCATTCTCTTTCAATAAAAAAGTATTGGTTATATTGACCTAAATATAAATTTGTCCAGACATCACACCAAGTCAGATAGAAAGCCCAAAACAATCATTGGGTTACCATAGACGAATCCCATATCAGAAGCTAAGTGAGTTCAAAGGCCAAGAGAAAAGGTTTTTTTCTTTTTTGAGACAGGGTCTCCCAGTTGTCTGTGCTGAAGTTCAGTGGCATCATCATAGCTCAGTTCCTGGGCTGAAGCAATCCTTCTGCCTTAGCCTCCCCAGTAGCTGGGACTATAGGTACATTCCACCACACTTGGCTGTTTTTTCTTTTTTTATATGGAAATGAGGTCTCACTATGTTGCCCAGACTGGTCTCAAGCTCCTGGTCTCAGTAATCCTGTCTCAGACACCCAAAGTGCTGAGATTACAGGCATGACCCACTGCAGCTAGACAAAAAGAGATTTTTCAGTGTGTTGAGATTTATTTTTTGGACGTGTAGAAACTTTAGGTCTCTGTGTATTCATTTGCTCATTCATTGACTCATTTATTCATTAAATGATAATATTTGAATGCCTATTACAATGCAGCTACTGTTCTGTTAATATGGTAATATATTAGTGAATGAGTGCAGTTAAGATGTGAAAACAGACACTTAAAAATAAATCGATTATAATTTCACATAGAAGTGCATGAATACCTTCCTTCACTCCCTCCTCCCTTCCTTTCCTGAACAATTCAAGCTAAGATCCATGATGTGGGGCTGTGCAGGGTGAGTAGGTATATGTGTGGCAAGGGCGGTGACCCAGCAGATTGTATCATGTCAGAAGGAAAGCATTCACTTAGGGTGGTGTGTTGCTGGGGATCAGAATGTATGTGGCATGGGGAGGGCATCCATACAGGAGAATGATGGCACTGGCCTACTATGGGATATGGAGCCTGAATTGGGTGCATAAGGTATCCATGTGTACATATGCCCCTTGTAGTGGGAGGGGTGTGGCATGGGGTTTTGGAGCCTGAGGCAATGAAAGGAAGCATAGAGTAGGGTGTGGGAGCCCAGAAAAGGTGAGAAAGGCATTCATGTAGGAATTTAGGGGTTGGTAGTAAGAATGAGACATTGGGCATACAGAGAAGTAACTGATTCACTATGATTATATTGAGGGTGGGAGGACCAATATCCTCACTGTCAGAGAAGTGAAGAAAGGGAGAAAACTAGTATCTATGTGGTACTAAATTTAAATTGGAGGTGTGACCATTTTTGAGATATATCTTACAGGGGTACAAGTGAAACTCTCTAAGAGTAGAACCAGAATGTTTTAAAACTATAACTGAGAAAATGACATGAAGGCAGTGTTGATCAGTTTGATGGAAGTATTTCAGATTGCATGTGAAAACCCCACACTGTACCCCAGAAGTGTATTAATGTACATAGTTACCATTCAATAAAAAAAAAAGAATAGATCCAAATATAAAACTAATTATTCTAGAAGTTGGCACAAAAAGACTATTATAATTTGATATATAGAATTGTTAGTTTGAATTCAAAGGCAAGGGTCTAAATAAATTGTCAAATCTTTTTAAAATT